>JAOYNC020120759.1:0-27646 GCA_025802115.2 Bertia moriformis
CGGGGATTGTTTGGTGCTGGCATCGCATTCCCGGAACGGGTCGTCGATCCACATGGTAATGTCGAGTATGCCGTTGGACTGTGGAAGTTTATGAAGTTTTTGAAGAAGGTTACTCCCCAGTGGGTAGTAGCTTCGTCTTAATTTCTTGTTTGGTTCTTGCGCTAGATATACCTGTTACGTTTGGTTAGCTTATTCTTATAATGGCATGACGAAGATCCACTTTTCTGGAATGCTAGCCCTATGTTCGTAGACCCGTACGGGATAGTTATGATCTACTAAGCCATCTACATCATTCTCGCTCAAGACAAGACATACCAAAATTTAATTGCAGACAAAGCTAATGGGAAGCATGGTTTCGCCTTTCTGTATTGGTATCTTCAAGGTGGTCCATAGATATATTAGGCTCCTCTGGTTGTCTCTTGTCGTCAATCGACAATTGTGACTCCAGCCCCATCAAGGAATGCGGCTATCATTCTAAACTTTCGATGGATTATACCAGTCAGAATCAGAATCTGCGCCACCCAGATCACAACAACTGTTAGCGTCCCCAGAGTTAACCCCTCGATATCTGCGAGATACTCAGCAGATCGACCAAAAAACAGCCAGCGATCGATTATGTGTGGACTAGCTGCTCGCCTCGCTTTCCTGAAACAAACGTCTCCTTGTGATAGCTGCACCCACAAACGGACCGACCGAAAAGGGCATTGTATCTGATATCATCACGGTCTGGTTAGCATCCGGATACGTCTGCATATGTAAAGGGTACTTGTGTTTTCTACCACTTCGGGTGACCCAATCAAACATGGCCATTAGCTTATTTTTGACCACGTAAATGATACGAATGCCTTTGCAATTAGTCGAGGAATTAGCAATAGGATCAATGGACGTTTGATGGTAAATGCAAAACTGTTAACACAGCATAGGATATGCCTTGCTCTTCGTTTCTTAATCATCATACCAATGGCTTTGATGAGCATTACAAGGAAGGAATCCTGTGGTTTTAGGATGCCCCAAAGCTTTCCCACATATGAACCTGTTGGTTCTTCGGTTATCGAGATCGCTTGTAAGATTCATTTTTGGTATAGCGATGTGAACTTGGATACACGAGAGGGAGTAGAAACAGAAAAGGAACGGAATGGAAGAAGAGGCGAATGGCTCTGGTTGCACCGGGATGGTCTTCTTGACCACGAAGGTATTGAATAGATTGATGGTGAATACTCAAGGAGCTAGCTTCTGTCTAGAGCGCTCTACGTATGCCATAGTACAGACATATACCATGAAGATTAACTACAGAAAAGCCAATGGACACCTTGGACCAATCAGGGTATAATGGAACTCAATTGCAGATGATATTTGGCTTTCTACCATCAACAAACACAGCACAACCGACGTACCCAATCGTAACCCTTCAGCTCTCCCTCGCAAGTGGTACTTTCACAGACGGACGCTGGTTATTCCGGACCTCCTAGAATAATAGTTAGCATCTGATACCCAGCCCTATAGACCATGGAGGACTTGGGCACCTTACCGCTCCTCAGGACGTTATAGATTATTGGAATGGAAGGTAGTCGAAAAGGCCCAGGCCAAGCGAGGGAAACTATTGCGTTCAGTCAAGAATTAGTAGCACTCTTTGAGATCACAGGGGAAACACAAGTGCATACCGGTATCTGGCCCAGATAATCGCGATTCTGGACGCCGTGAAGGTGATGAGGATGAGGACTGCCGCGCCGAAGATCGATACCACGATTTCGCCAAGTCTGCTTCTGACATGGTCACAGTAGTCATAGTATTTGAAGTGGTGATAGTAGTAGAAGGAAGAGGAGTAGGAGTAGTGTAAGTAGAGTCGTTGCTTTTGTGATGGTAGTAGCTGTGAACATGGTTGTGGTGGTCTCGATGTGGGTGTTATTGCGAGAGTGAAGAAAGAGTCTACAATGAATCTCCGAACTTGGACATTGGTATGGAAAATTATGAAATATTCACAATAAAGTTGCATTACTTTTCCAGACAATGAGCTCATATATTGATAGAACAGTGTCTGTCAGTGTCTGTCTTTTCAAATTCTGGGTGCTTCGTCCACGATCATCCACCGAACCATAGACGGTGATGTATATTCTCTATGGATGGGAGTCGTAGACAGTGTTGATGCCTTTGATAGCCACGCATTTTGGAAGCGCGATGATATCTCTGAGAATCACAACGCATTCTGTCCGTATACTGTGGCCCGAGTCATCCAACAGAGCAGTCCACCAGTAATATAACCATAGAAGCCTCGAATCAACCTTTTTATCCACTCTCAAACCCAATCATGGACAGAATTGATGACATCCATAGACAAATTGCGCCTTCATGCTAGCCATAACAGATGATCAATGCCCTGTCCCTACAAAACGACAAATCCCAACGAATGAACAACAGATCCAACCCCACCGATGAAATACCATGCTCCACCCCGACTGAATCGCTTCCGGTGAGAGACTAATAGGGTTAGGGATCTGGCCCTACAAAACATTGCATATCATCCCAGCTTCCCAATATTATCCAGCGCTAGGGAATATCACGTGCCAGTCAACCAAAGAGACCTGCTCGTCTGAAGAAGTCGCGCTGTTCGGACGACAATCGACGAATCGCATTTCTACAAAATTTTCAGCAGCATGTTTGGGATACGAGTAAGTAAATACGTGCCCGAATTGGATGTATATGATCATGACGTGGAGACCGGTCCCGACTATTATTGTGAGGCAGATGATTCCGGTCACCGCAAAGATAATATTTATGATAGCTGTAGTTGGGGTGCGAGGAGGGCCGGGAGGGTCAGCAGAGACCGGCATGGGATTTGACCAGCTTTCGCTATTACTCTGGGAGATACGGATCATATACGTGGTGGCTGTGGAGAAAGAGGCATTAGGGACCAAGCAGAGTTGAACTTGGGATTCACATCCGCAGCCAGAACTTTCATGTCATTTGGTTGCGAAGTGTCGAGCAGTGAGAGGGTGATATTCTGCGAGATAAGTATAATGGTCAGTCATTGCGACAAGACAAAAAGTGATGGCAGAACAGAAGTGTACTTCATTCGATGCTTCGGCCCATATAATGGTAGCGGGCTGCCCAGGAACTAGTTCAGCCGGCCAGGTCGTCAAGAGTATTGCATTTTGTTGAGAATGTAATGGTCAATGGAGGTATAATCTCGACAAATGGGGGGTCCAGTGGGATTTTGTAAAGTGATATTCTGGACAAGTTGATAGCTCATCGGCGGAACGGAAATGGTCGATGGTGCAGTTTGGGTGAGCAGAAGAGAAGGACTATCGTACTCGTGTGTTTACTTTGCGTTGGCCGGGAATTGAATGGTACCACTATTATATTGTCCATTCCGTACTTTAGCAACCATCCACCAAATTCTTCTACCTCATTCCCCAACTGTAATCGGACTCCCCGTTCTGTAGCATTCCAGGATCTCCACACCACATGAAAATGTCGCCCAAAAGCTACCATTGTCGTGCTCACCACCGTCGAGGAATTCAACCAAGCAGGGCGCTGTTTCATACTTGTTCGTTTCGAAAGCGACCAAACGATCCAACTGTCCCTGGAACTGGACCTCATATGCTATTCCACAAACCGTGAGAAGCGATGGGCCACCAAATAGCGCAGGCTACTGGCCCCAGAGCTTGGTGTGGTAGCCGACAATCATAGCAGGTCACGTTTGAGAGGCTCTGATAACTGCAAAGTTTTCGTGAGCAACAAAAGGTTCGTACGAGTCCCATAGAAAAAGTTATATCCTTTCTTGAAGGTGCCATGCTCCCGGAAATCCTCGGGTCTTGGAGGATCTTCATGGGTCGACCGCGCGTTATCCGCTAGAAACTTTCGAAGCATTAAAGATGGTTGATCTTCACGTATGGGCATGGTTGCGTTTCTCCCAGACTGGGGTTAAGATACTGTGTCAAAGCAGTCGTACCCACTAATATACGAGATATGTGAGAATAATTAGTGAGTCACTATGATGACGAAATAATTTAGGAAAGCCAATTTCCTTGACTCTGTAACTAGCCCTAAATATGTTGCCACTGGATGGTTATATGTATCGCAGCGTATTCATGCTGCGTTGCTGACCCAAGAGATGAATGGTTTTAAGACAACCTCTCGAATGTATCGTCTTGATCTACTATACCACAATGAACTTATCTTGAGTCACGCGGGCGTTCCAAGCACCAACTGACAAGGCAATATTTCCAAAAAAAAAAAAAAAAACAATGACAATACCTCTTTGGAGGGCAACTGAAGACAGGTCGGAGGAGCAAATTGTGCCTCCTTACCTATACAGATATTAGCGATATCGGTGGCTGTGTGGCCTCTATCGTCCTTAAGTATCTGTTGACTGATGTCTTTAGAAGCGGAGAAGCTGGGGAACTTGCCGTGCGCTATCGTAAATCTCACCTGAGGGGTCTTATAGATTAGCTATCAAGGTTACTAGTAGCAGCAAATTTAAAGGGACCGCAGACGATCTTTATCTATTATCTAACATTTCAATACAGGCACCAAGCTGGTCAAATGTGATGAAGGACAGTACAACAAAGTCACGGCTGCATAAAGTCGACTGGATTGTGGACATGGAGAGGAGGCTTTCGTCGGTTAGTTTCTCAAAGCATGGTTGTATCTACTACGGAGTCGACCTCGAGTGAAAGGTGCAGAACTATGCACCACTGGAAGAGGCAATCATCAACGCAGCTTCGACGCTGAGGTCGGCTCACGAAAATCGGTTGGATCATTTCGCACTAGGCCTTTTGAATAATGGCAATGGAAGCGGTCAACAATGGGATTGGATAAAGGGCCCTGTATGACTATTATGCAGTGTCCTTGGACTCAATCGCTAATTCAATTCAAGGAATAACCTTACCGACTACACCATTGCCATTGGGAGGAATGAGCTCGAGTGAGCAGCGTTGCATGCAAAACCAAGGATCAACCCGCAATGGTCATTGAAACATCCAAACATCGAGCGGCTATATATCTCTTCTCAAGTGCTATACGACTTTGGCACCGCACCTAGTGTCGATGTACAACGACCATTCGAGCACAATCTCACATCCGGATCTACACCTTGACAGCATATTTGTTGACCTGGAGACAAATAAAATCATTAGCATCACAGACTGGCAGCGAGTCTCTGTCTCTCCCCCATTACTGCAGCGCCCATTCCCACAGATGCTTGAAGTTTCCGGTGATGAAGCGGGTCAACGTACAAAGGTCGAAAAGAGGCTATAAAAGCATTATCAGGATGCGGTCAGGACCATAGACTATTCAAGGTAAGATACTCTCGAAGACCCCTATGATGGAACTCATTGAAGGAGCTTCGTTGATTATGCAACAGCCACAGGATGAATAACTTATCCCGCTAGGGGGCATAGTATGGCCGGAGGACTATGCACACGCCAGAAATGTGGACGATCAATTCAAAAAAAGATTTTATTGACTTGGAAGAAGACGAGTGCCAGAGGGAGCTGCATGCGAAAGTGCGGCCGTACCAATGAGCGATCGGTTACGATCTAGTCATAAATGTGATGTACAGTCAATGACATTATTCAACACTATAACGCAGGTAGCATAATGTATACCCTCGAATGTTATCAGAATGAACCTACTACTACCTAGGCAACAACCTGAAGAAAAATGCATATAATACCAACAGATAATTTATTTTCCCCTTCTCTCTAATAACCAGATCGAATTTTATATTGAATGTCACATCAACATCTTATTCCAGACGCACGCGGAAGACTGGCATATACACCTTCACTCGGCCAGCAATCCTCGCGAGCTAGCAAATACCCTGCGCTCCAAGCGCAACTTCAAAGACAAAGTCAAAATCTTCCCTGCAATTCCCAGTTCCTGCACCAGGAATACAGTCGATATGCCGTGACTCGAGACAAAGCTGCAAATCCTAGACATGCTCAGCTTGCTCAAGCTGTACGGTGGCTGCTTTTTGGGATGATATCTGAAATCCAGCAGTGTAGTTTGTTGACATACTCTCATCACATTATTGAAGCAAATATCAGAGCCTGGTGGGTTGTCCAGAGAGAGAGAAAGAGTTGTTTAATTTAATGAAGGGGTACAGGCCTTACTGAAGTATCTAGCACTCTGCTGATAATGAGGGACAGCCTACTACCTCGCAGCTCCAGAGCTACGAAAGGAAGCTTGACTTGTTAGATGGTGATTACATGGATTCCTGCCAAGTGGAGGGGAAACTTGGAGATAACTTGCCAGAGGGAGTGTTCAGCAGAGCCATAAGAGAAACCAGGAAAGACCCAAACTGGTACCTTTGCAAATTGCTGCGCCAGGATAGTGCTGGACGTGGCGGCTGCCGTGGGCGAAAGTGCGGGTGCTGCGAGGAAGCCCGGAACACGAACCGTGCAAAATAGACTCACGGGCATTGTACCAATTCCTGTAGTTGCTGTGTTCGCACCCTGGGCTGGGATGGAACGGTTGTGAAACGGGTCGATTATATGAGGTTCCCGCTTCATGTCGGAGTAGCCCTGCCTAAGTACGTTAATAGGGCTAACCGGGCTAATCGGGTGTCTATTTGGGAGTCAGTTTTGTGGATGACTTTGGTCTAGATAGGTATCACCATAGTTCTGGAGGACACTGCTATGAGGACAACCTCTTAGAGAACTGGTTAAACCCTCATGGTAATCCTCCGCAATGATGAATAGAATGTTGTGAATGATGAGTGCAGTTGTGGGGGTTCAACATATGTGAATGTTACCTCTTTGGCTAACTACCTCTTCCAAAAATTCCGAGCATTCATTAGTAACAAGGGCCCGCGGCCTCGCTCCCCACACGCCAAAATTTAGGTTGATGAAACCGGATTGATATCAAAACTCTCGAGGATATTGTCGGACGCGAAAAAAAAAGACTCTCTCTGTAACTAGTCTACCTTGAGTTCCTCCGGTCATCCCCTATCCATCTATCTCTTACATTCTCATAACCAAGTCATAGCCTTTAATCAAGCTGATAATCTTTGATAATGTTTACCCCGATCTGCAGATAATGAGACGCCGATGTTAATTGGTTCACCGCTACACTTCGGCTATTGTTGTCGATCATCATCAGACTCGACAGAGCTTTCTGATTATCAGGGGCAAAAAAGTTTTCTACGGGAACAGTCTTCGGAACTGTTGTATCCGTGTAATCTATGCCAGCACTGGTATTCCATTAATCCTCATTCGCATAACTAGCTAACGTACAAAAGGTATCACTAAAGCAATCTGTTCCATCCCAGACATTATTAATAAAAGCAGAATCAACAAAAACGCAATGATATCGCTTTTTCTCAGTAGCCATGAAGACCAAAGAAGCAAACATTGACCAATCCCAGAAAAGAAGTATAAACGAGTGAACGAATGGAACGATCATCAAGAAAGAAGAAGAAAAAAAAAGGTATGTACCAAGAAAAGAATCATAGAAGGAAATCTTCCATTAATATACCCAACACGGCATCGAAGCATACCAGTAAGCACGTGGCTTAAATGAGCGCAATGGCACCCAAGACGATGGCCATCATACTGCCAGAAACTCGGTTGATCATACCGGCGCTGGTGTCAGAAGCCATAGCGCCGGCAGCGCTGGCAGAGCTGGAGCCGGAAGCAGACGCGGAGCTCGAGGCAGAGGGGTTGCTGGAAGAGGATTCAGCGGAGGTAGTAGAAGAGGTTTTCGACGCGGTGGAAGAGGCACCGGTGGTGGTGGAAGCAGTAGTCGAAGGCGAACTAGTAGTGTTGGTGGTCATGGTGGCCATGGTCGAAGTGGAGGCAGTGGTAGAGCTCTCCGACGAAGTCAAGGCGCTGGAGGAGGCCGTAGAAGAAGCGCTGCTGGAGGAGCTCGCAGAGGCAGAAGCGGTAGCACCAGACACGCTGAAGCTAGGCAGGTAGTTGGATTCACCAGAGTCAGAGTCGTCGATGATCTCAATGGTGTAGCCCGAGTTCTCAATGTCTTCGGACGGGGTCCAGGTGTAGCTTCCCGAGTTGTCGATGTGCGCTAGATTCGGTCAGCAACTGCCAACTTCTTAGAGAGATTGATGGGGAATACTCACAAGCAATGGTGCTGCCGGACTCCGGGGTCGAGACCTCACCCGACTGGAGCTTCAACGAGACCGTGCCATCGGTGGTAGGGTTCCACTTGAGAGTAGTGGGCTCGCCGACCTCGAACTGGTAACCACCCTTGGGAATGTTGAAAGCGTTCGGGTTGTCAGCAGCCGCAAGAGTGGCAAAGGTGCTGATGGCCAAGTAGAAGTTGGAACGCATATTGATCGAGAGTCGCGGTATTGCTAGAGGAGAGAACGGTAATTGAGAGGATGATATATAAGAGGTAGTATGCGAGGATAGTATACAAGCAACGGAGATGCGGTATAGAAGGATGACGGAGAAGAGAAAGAGAAAGAGAAGTAGAAGAGAAAGACTACTGGGGAAAGAGAGCTATATAAAAAAGAAAGGAGCGTTTTCTCGTTGTACATAAGTTGGAAGGTCCGCACTGCCGGTCGTAATATTCATTTCGGGAAACTACACGGCGGACAACTCCATTGATTGGACAATACCATTCCATACCAGTTAAGCTAGTCTAGGATAGGACTAGTGGGCCCAAACAAACGAACCCTTTCAGTGCTTCTTCAACAAATGAACCAATGAGAACCCTCAACAGCTAAGATAACGGCCCATCCTGGTCCTGTTAAGATTAAGCCATGTGGGCCCCGCATAAGGCAATGTGCCTGTCAGGGGGCTGATCCCGGTATCGGCGTTACTAGCGGTTTCTGGTGTATTGATTTAATTTCCTTGGGGACTCGGACCACGTGAGCCTAGGAGACGGCAATCACGGTAACACGCAGAATCAAAGAAATTAGACAAAGAAAAGGCTTGAGAAGAATTCTCGGTCTATCAACAAGGTTTTTTTTTTTCTAAACAAAAGGTATCTAAATAGTGTACAAAGTAAGTTAACGATTAAAGTACAATTGCCAAAAATAATCACCAAGTTACCGCAGCGGAGGCGATATCTCCGTGGGCCGTCGGCGATGGACCGGCTATGATTTCTTCCTGGCTTCTTGGGGATTGACTGCTGGGCTCAATAACAGCAGTGGCGGCTATAAGAGCAGAGTTATCTTTGTCTGAGACATTTGTGGCGTTTCCATTGACAGGAACAGGAAGTTCTCCATGATTCTTCGGAACGGCCGGTTCATCCAGTAATCCGTTCTCCCCTAGAGCCATGATCGCCTCCATAATCCGATGATTGTCGTCCTCTTCTTGACGATCAAGTAGCTAATTGTGACCAATTTATCAGTGATAACTTTCGTATTATGATACGATGCAGGGTGCCAATAGCACTTACCATATGCAACAATCCTTTCCGGCTCTTCTCCTTTTGCTGCGGTGCTGTTGGCTTCGTTTTGGCTTTCCGCTCCGGCAATTCATGCAAAAAGTTGCAACTGTCGCCTCGTAGACATCGTCCGTTACGAGCAAAGTGGCGGCATACTCGTTTTTTGACATCCGTACGGGGTGGTGGTGGTACTCGTTCCGGGCCTTCGCGACGAGAAGTCAGTTCCTCCGGCGCCGAGTCGTCACCATCAACATCCTCATCGTCGCTTTCTTCCGAGTCTGACAAGTCGGATCCGCTTGAAGATGTCCAATCGCTATCATCTGGCGTATCGGAAGATGGGTTGGTTTCGGCCGCTTCCATGTCAGCAACTGGTTTGCCTGGTTCGCCCGAGAAATGTTCCGCCGAGGTGGCTGACAGTTGGGCTTCTTGAGACACGTCTCCATCTTTTCTGAGACCTGTTGATTCCTTTCGCAGTTCTTCCACCTTGAGTCGGGCCCGCTCTGCGTCCGCTTCGGCTTTGGCAACCCGTTTCTGCTCCCGCTCGAGTTTCCGACTTAGCTTATCGGCCTTTTCCTTTGCCTTGGCCACTGCATCAACTGAATGTCCTGATGTGCGTTGCTGCCGTCGTTCCGGCGTGTCTTTCTGCGGCTGCTTAGTTTCTTGCTGTCGTGCTTCTCTCTTCTGTTTCATAGCTTCGTCCCGGGCTTTCTTTGCCTCCTCCATTGCCTTCTTCCTTTCTTCGGCCCTGGCTTGGGTTGGGAATCGCTTCTTCCGCTCTTCAATCCAAGCCGCAATATCCTCTGGCGTTTTGAGTGTTGCGGTGCGGCCTCTGTAGGTAAAACGAAGCGTTGCATTTACCGCTCCACCGCCCCCAGATGCCAGCTTTGACTCTTCGTCTACATCGTCATCCTCCTCGCTGGATTCGTGATCTTCCGCCTTTGGGGTCAGTCCAAGCTGATTGTGCTTTCTCTTTTTCTTGGGTTTCCGTGTAACATCCGAAGGCGGCGGTGGTTTAGACGGTAGAGGGTTTCCAAAGCTCGGAACGGGAGGCGGCGCGGGAACTCGAGGTGCAGTTGACTGTGGTTTTCCAAATGCCGAAGAGTGGTCGCGCTTGTTGTGCTGCTTCATTGATTTGTCCCCGTTGGACATGTTGTTGCCGTAAGCATTGCTATTGAACGGAGGCGGACCCCAGCCATTTCCTTGCTGGGCGCCGGGAAATGCTCCCGTAGGTGCAGTTTGCCCATAACTCCAAGGCATAGGGGGGGATGCATGTTGATATGGCATTGCCGCATATGCCTGTGCCATCTGCCCCATAGCTTGATTGTACGCATCGTAGCTCGTCGCTTGGTGTTGGTATGGAGAGGTGGTCGGTTGAGAAAAGGTCTGCGGGGACGTAAATGTGGTCGACGTCGGAGGGTAATTGGAGCCATATTGGGGTGCTGCAATAGCTGGTGTGGGCGTCGTAGACAGGGGCTGAGTCGGAAAACCGGCGTAGTTCATCGGTGCATATCCAACAGACGAAGGAGCAGCGTTCCCGGAGTACGCCGGAGAAGGTGCCGTATAGTGACCTCCTCTGCCTCCTCCTCTATTCCCTTGGCCTCTTCCACGGCCTCTAGGATTCCCACCAGCACCTCGCCCACCCCGTTGGCCACGATGGTTCTGTCCGTACTGCGGCGCATGGTTGTGCTGCTGCGGTGGCTGCTGCTGCCGGGGTGGAGGCGGAGGAGGGGGAGGAAAAGAAAAGCCCTGGGAGCTCATGACGGGGCCGATTTGTATAGTCCTTTCAAAAATGACAGGACGAACGCCATCCTTCAAGCCATTCTGACGGGTTTCTTGAAATTCGATCTCAACTTCTTTGCGGCCAGCGAGCGTTGTTCCGTTCCGAGCGCAAAACGTTAAGGTCATGTGACTTGCTGACTCGATCGGGCAAAAAATCGAACAGATTTACAGGCTGCGATTGGCCGAGAATTGAAGAGAAAGAGATATTTGGGATACTTGCATTGTTTAAAAGCGATACAGCATGGATTTCTAATATTTAACTTTGTTGTTCTTGTGGATAATCCGAACATGAAATGCAACCCTCGTTCTATCGTGTCTGCCGTGTGAGATCAACTGAGATATCTTCATCGCCTTGGTGCTGGTCATAGCACCCCTATAGTTCATCATGTTCATCCTGGTAAGTCGCATATACATTCTCTGGTTTTGCATGGAAAGAGACTAATTGCTTGTAGACTACTATCTCCGATCTGATCCAGATCTCGCCAGAAGACTTTTCAAAGTATAGCGCGGTTGCTATTGAAGACAATATCAACGAGAAATATGCCAACAAGGTACGTCTACGATCCAAGTGCCATGCAGGTCTGTTTGGGCTAATAAGTGTCAAGGTAATTCAAAAAATTGGCCTGTGTATCGGCTTCTACGACTTATTAGAGTCTTCAGACGGTCTTATTGGTCACGGGACGGGTCTGGTCAACGTTAATGGTATGCATCGCGCTGCTTGGGAGATATCCAGGTCTAACCATAGACAGTCAAATTTCGTTTGATTGTGTTCCGGCCGTTCAAGGGAGAGATCATACTTGGAAAGATCTCCGGTGCCACAGAGCATGGGATCAAGAGTAGGTCCTCGCCATATCAATGGATCTAGAGACTTGGATACTAATAGGCGTGCTACAGTTGGTGTCGAATTTTTCAATGACATCTTCGTGCCTCCAGACCTTTTGTTAGATGGCGCCAGATTGTAAGTCACATGTTTTGTTTTTTCTTCAATATTACAACTGACACATCGATAGCGACTACGCAGATCAAGTCTGGATTTGGGACAGCGAGGATGGCTCCTCTTTCTATTTCGATGTAGGAGAAGTTGTCCGGTTGCGCGTGGAGATGGAAGAATGGCACGACCAGATTCCCAATGCGCCAGACCTTGGGGATGCTGCGGCAAATGAGAGGAAGCCTCCGTATTCGATTATTGTGAGTATTATGATTTCCTTATATATATATATATATATATATTTGTAGCAGGGTTATCCATGCTAATGCAGTTTTCAGGGCTCGATGCAGATGGCTGGTCTGGGTCCGATTTCCTGGTGGTAGTTGATATTTCTTTATTTCTAAATCGCATTGATGAGCTGGATGAGATTTATGAACGTTTAGTTCTTCAAATGTCTCAATAGGCAATCTCTAAACATAGTAACAAAATTTCTCTCCGTAGCAGTCGGTGTCTTTGTCCGGCGTACGGAGTACGGAGTAAAGCAAGGGACTCGGTTATTACCGGTCTGCTCATAGTTTTCTGATATGGTGTGAGTGGAATTGAAAGAAACATTCACATATATTGGGAGTTCTATTCATTTTCTATCTCTCTTCCTTCCACGTTGTATTACTTCTAGAGCACTGACATACCAAGACTGTCAGACCGTTGAGCGGGGTGATATCATATCAACAACACCATAACTGTTTGCAGCTATTTATAATCCTTATCAACCTCGATCCATTTTTGTTTCTCTTTTTCTATTTATTCAAATCGCAAGGCTATCAAGCAAAATGACCGCCCACTCTTCACCAGCCATCAAGGACAACGGCCATATCTCGGCATCAGATAAGGCCCGTTTTGGGACCTTGGCTGTCCACGCTGGATCTCCCCACGATCCTACAACAGGCGCAGTTATTGCTCCTGTGGGTTGCATCTTGATTGCATATTCTGATGTTTGCGACTGACAAGATCTCAGATTTCTCTGTCAACCACTTTTGCCCAAACAGACGTCGCAAACCCTGTTGGCCGTTACGAATATACTCGCAGCTCGAATCCCAACAGGTGAGCTAGATGAAAGGACTGGTTTCGTCAAAATCAGTGCACTTACAATGATTATCAGAGATAACTTTGAAGAGGCTGTCGCAGCGCTCGAACACGGCAAATATGCACTAGCTTTCGCCTCTGGTTCTGCTACTACCGCTACGATTCTACAGTCGCTGGCAGCAGGATCGCACGTTATCTCAGTTTCTGATGTCTACGGTGGCACGCATAGATACTTCACCAAGGTCGCCTCCGCCCACGGTGTGGATGTCACTTTCAGTCATAGCATCGAGTTGGAAGTGGAGAAGTTGATCCGGCCTAATGAAACCAAGTTGATCTGGATCGAGACTCCATCGAATCCGACGTTGAGCCTGGTGGACATTGAGAAGGTCGCAGAGGTCGCCCATTCACGTGGAATTAGAGTGGTCGTGGACAACACATTTATGAGTCCTTATGTGCAAAACCCGTTGGATCACGGTGCTGATATTGTGGTTCACTCTGTCACAAAGTATATCAACGGCCATTCTGTATAATTTACCCGCATCCTTTGTGCAACGAATCTTTGCTGACTAAAACCAGGATGTGTTGATGGGTGTAGCAGCCTTCAATTCCGACGAACTCAAAGAACGTCTCACTTTCCTCCAGAACGCTATCGGGGCAGTCCCCTCTCCCTTTGACTGCTGGCTCGCTCACCGCGGCCTGAAGACCCTTCACTTGCGCGCCCGCGAGGCCACAATAAACGCAACCGCTGTCGCCAAAGCCCTCGAATCCTCGCCTCACGTCATATCCGTCAACTACCCCGGACTAGACTCCCACCCCCAGCGCGAAGTCGCTATTAAGCAACACCGCAACGGCATGGGTGGTGGTATGCTGAGCTTCCGTGTCAAGGGTGGTAAAGAAGCAGCTCACCGATTCTGCCAGCTCACCAGAGTCTATACCCTGGCAGAGAGTCTTGGGGGCGTGGAGAGTCTTTGCGAGGTTCCTGCGAGTATGACCCATGCTGGCATTCCCAAGGAAGAGCGCGAGGCCGCTGGTGTTTATGACGATCTCATCCGTATCAGTTCCGGTATTGAGGATGCCGAAGATCTCCGGACTGATGTACTTCAGGCTGTTGAGAAGGCTGTCGCTACCAGCTCATAGATTAGACTCGGAGGAAAGATTCTCTCTGGATGAAGCATACGATATCAGACTCATAGACATGAAGAAAGAGAGCAAATCCATATCAACTTGTTAGACAAAGAACATGCCATAATTCATCACGCCCGTATTTAATAGAGCATCATCTTAATATCTATCTTTTTTGGATTTTGGATTTTGGATTTTTATGCAGTTATGCAGGAATTGTGCTTAGTAATATAATATTGCACGGCAAATTTTTTTGAGGGAGAGCACAGAACAGAATCCCATTGTCAAATTTGATTGGACCAATTTGTTGGAATATCAATTTCTCATGGTTGCATCGATTGAAAAGAAAGCCATACTAGCTGCAATAACTACTCGTGGGCAGGAAGACATCTGATATTGCCCCGCCGAAGATAAATTTATACCCGCAGGATCTGTTATAGAGCATCAGATAGCACACTCGACAAAAATGGCATTCAGCTTTGGATTTTCAGGCGACGATATCGATATCGACGATTCGGAGGTCGAGCAGCCTGTTCAAGAGCATTCAGTTTCTGCACCGGTTGGGAATGACGTTCCCACGCCAGTAGAGGCGAAGAGACATGAGATGGGAGAATGGGTGAGTTTGATTTTCCAATCTTAGAATGAATAGTCTTCTAACGATACCCAGATTCTAACTCTCCCATCTCAAATATCATACAACAAGCTCCAACTCAATGTGAGCAATGAGCAAGATGATTTGACCATTGCCCGTCGCGAGGTCTTTGACATCCGCACCCAGCTCATGGCAGAAGACAGCGAACAGGATAACGAAGAGCTGATCTCCGGCCTGGAGCATGGTGATCTCAAGCCGAACTTCTATGAAGGAGGTTTCAAGACATGGGAATGTGCGATGGATTTGGCGAAGCGGGTCGTGAGTGACTATGCTGTTGTTGATGTCGATGAAAATTGCCATGTTATTGAGGTAGGTGCTGTTTTCTTATTCCATCTGGTGTTATTCTGCTAACTTGAGTAGCTTGGTGCTGGTACGGCTGTACCATCTCTGGCGTTGTTCGCGCAGCTTCTCTCTGCGTCGACAGAACAGCAGAAGACTCACTTTACCTTTGCGGATTATAACGCTGTTGTTCTACGTCTAGTGACACTACCCAATCTCCTTCTTACTTGGAACCAGCACCGTGAGAAGCAGTCAGCATCAACAGATGCCCCATATCCAGAACAGCAAGAACAAGAAGAGGAAGAGGAAGAGGAGTTGGATGTCACTCCGGAACTACTGGAAGAATTCCAGCAGGACCTGGCTAAACGCGGAATCACCATCGATTTCGTTTCTGGTGCTTGGTCGCCTGCTTTTGTTGACTTGGCTTTCTCACATTCTCCTAGTGAAAATCATAGGACACTGATCCTTGCTAGCGAGACGATTTACTCGCCGCTGTCGCTGGGTGCCTTTACTGAGACCTTGCTCGATTTGTTACGGGGGTCTGGAACGACTGAAAGTAAGAGCAAGGCTCTCATTGCAGCTAAGAAGGTCTATTTCGGAGTTGGGGGTGGAGTAGATGAGTTCCTCGCGGCTCTGAGGAACATTAGCGGAGATGAAATGAATGTGAAGGAATTGGTGGATGTCAAGTCTGAAGGTGTGGGCAGGGTGGTACTTGAGGTTACACAGGCTGGGAGTGTAAATGCATAGACAGGGTTTGTTTAGTGTCCGTTTTGTCCCGCTTCTACTCGTCAATAGCGAATCCCTTTTGGCCCTCTATTCTTGTATATAAAACGACACGAATCCACAATCGAACAAAGGAACTCGATAAAGATTTGCTAGCCCAGTATATGTACAACCTATCTCCACTCTCCTGCATCTTGGAATCATCCGAACAAACTGAAACAAAGACCGTAGGTATTGATTTTGTTTAATCATATAAAGACACAACCTTGCCGTCCTTCATTCGTGCAACACGAGACTCCTCGACCTTCTGGTTCTGGTGGTCGTAGTGTGCGGCAACGGCGCTCAGGTTGGCCTGTGAACCGGCGGAGACGTTCCACGGGGCACCGGAGTTGAAGCTCACCCTAAAAAGCACACCGTTAGTCACCAACATATCAAACCGGCAACACAACACCCAGGGTAAACATACTCGGGCTGCTTCAAATCATAAGCTTGCGCGGGATTCTGGCTCTGAAACAAGTGACGGTCGTACGCAGCCTTCTCCATAGCCACAGTGTGGATAGCGTTCCTCTCCTCGAAGATCTTCTCATCGGGGGTCCATTTTTGGATCAAGCTGGAGATCCACGATTGCTCGCCAGCATCCTGTGTTGACTTGTGGATACGGTAAAGGGCGAAGCTAGAGGCGAAGGTACCGACGGCGACGTAGAAACTGCGCTGTATGATTTCCGATCGACCGTTAGCTTCGTCAAATCACGTACGAGATATTACTACCCCATATACAACGGAACACAAACGCATTGGATTTTCAATTGAAAACAGAGATCCAAATGCCGTAAAGCCCAAAAGAGAGAATAAAGCAATATCCACGGAGAATACGTACACCGACGCCCTCGTTCACTGGCTCGGCGTGAGCAGCGTGAGAAGCGAATCGTCGCGGCTGCTGGTTCCGCAGCAAAGGCCGCACCGAGGCCACCGAGCGTCTAGCGAAGAACATGATGTGTAGGAAGGATGGGAAAGGACCGGGGAAAAAGACAATTGGCAGCAATGCCGAGCGACAACAACGGGTCCTGGTAATGACGCCCTTCGTTTTCGCAATCCGGAGATGAGGTCGAAATGCGGCGGGCGGTCGGATATCACGTGATACTTTCCATATCGGGACTAGGGCGTGAGGACTTCAACCCCGACTGTGCACTGCGATCTATACGCCAATGCGGATTCTGGAAATGAATGGAGGTCGCGGTGCTCATGGTGCATGAAACTAATGATTCTTTTGGGCTACTGCATTGTCCAATCCGCGGGGCACCATTGCCGTCGCTCGAACAGGGAACATAATCGGAGCTTGCCTCACGCCGCAGGTTTTCCCCTCCACTTCCGACTCCTCCCTAAGCGTTAAAATGTATGGTTGTTAAGCGGACATGTCATCGCAGCTGCTAAGTCGTCTCCACCTCGCCTGGCTCCATGATACGTGCATACAGAGTACAGAGAACAGAAAATTCTGGGAGTTTGAGTCCGCTCTCAATAATTGATGCCCAATATTCTGACGGGGCACGGTCCCTGATGTTACGCCGATGATGATTCTGATTGCTCCCGCATTGGCTATGCTTTCTTTTTCTTTTGTGCCCCTTGTCCGGTTGGACTGTTCTCAAGTGTTATCAACAAGAGACAGTGACGACGAAGGCTCGGTCCGCAGTCTGTCTCGCTGGGTCTGGATGCGGTGTATTTTGTCCCACCATTTAGTCGTGATGCGAGCTCTTGTTTTCCCTTTTTGGCCTCTTTTGCTCGGGTCTTAATCAATATAGATTTATTAGTTGGCATTCTTTTGCATTTTTGGGCTTCCTTTGGACCTAACTCCTTGGGTTTCCTTACATCATTTCAGACACCACGAATCAATCTCAGTCCGGAGTTCCCCTGGTGCTTGAAAAAGCATTGACAACTGCCAGGACTGCCTTTCGTGTATTCTGACTATTCGTCCCGACTTGCAGAACGCCACGTCTAGAAGTATTCATTACTTGGAATACATTCCCTTTCGGCTGCATGATATTTGAGTGATTTGACCTCATCAGGCATCGGACCTTTCTGTATCCTTGTCTAATCAGAGTATATCTTGGAGGCCGCCGCATGCGCTTGCAAATGTACGGCCATTGAATCAACACCATCCAATGAATTCTTAGCTGATAGTTTCGCTCCCTTTTCACAACTTCAGTTTTCTATTCTACTGGAAACACGTCTCTTTAACCATTCAAACGCGCACCGCATTTTTGAAGAGAGGAAAGAGTCAAAACATAGGTGGAAATGGCGAAAGAGGTGCCTGAAAATCGGAAACAGACCGATATCCACGGACAACAACCAGAACAACAACCAAAACAGGAGCTAGCGCACCCAGATGAACTACGGATGACTGCAGAGCCAGATCCAGAACCTGAAGCTGTGCTGGAACAAGCACAGCCTGCTGCGGAGCAGCTTGCATCAGACGATGCTCAAGGACCTTTCGACCCACCACAATGCTCAAGCTCCGAAGCATTAGAGCCATCGGTACCTGATGCCTCTGGTGCTCAAGGTGATGAGGTGAGCATCGATAACGGCTATACCAATAACGCAGCCAATCAAACAACAAGCGAGACACAAAATGATGCACCGGAGAAAACACCCGACAGCATACTCGACTTGCAGGACAATGCAGTCAACGACGCCACCGACGATGTAAATACTGACACACCCGGTAATTTCATTCCCGATAAGACCATCGACAGCGCAACCGAGGACAAGAATCTGGAAGCTGCAGCATTCGTCGAGTCTACAGAGGATACGGCTCATACAGACATCGTTACGCCGGTCAAGCCTGGATCCGCAGAATCGATTGAACCTATAGAGCCACCTGCCCCTCCAAAATCTACTGAGTTCGAGCCCACAGAGTCGCCTGTTCAGCCATCTAATGACATAGAACCTGAGCAGCCTGTAGAACAGCTACAGCCTGCAGAGACCAACGAGGCCATAGAACCTGCAGAGCCAGGGAATTCCACGGAAATTGAACAGCCTGCAGAGCTGTCTGAAAACGGCGTGGCCCAGGCCAATCAATTCACGACACAGCGCTCGCCTGTACCGCAACCTGCATTCTCTAACCCCGATTTCGCTCTTAGCACTGCATCGTCTTCGTCCCTGTCACAAGCCACGTCGTCTATCCCACGAGCTGCCTCGCCTACAGCTGCGACTTCAATTGAACAGGACAACACCACTGCACCCATTCGACAGCCTGTGCCCGTGTCTCCTCTAAAGCCCGTCCTGCCTCCATCGCCTTCATCACAAGGCAGTATTCCTTCTCAAAGGGTTGCTTCTCCTGCACAGTTGCATGGCAAACAAGCGACGTCGTCCGGACACAGAAACAGTGGATCCGTGTCCAATTACGCATCGTCAGGCTCGTTATCGCCTATGCAAAAACTTGCATCTCCAGTGCAGAAGCCAACGTACCCCACGTATCGAGCCCAATCACCCATGTCCAAGGTCCACAGCCCTCTTGCACGTCCTTATTACTCTCCCATGATGTCCCCGCACCAAACAATGCACTTGCAATCGCAATCGCAAATGGGACATCCGAACCAGTCGATGCTTCCCGGAGCCTTTCCGGGATACGGGGGAGCTTTCCAGTCGCCAGTTCTTAGTGCCAGTGGCTATTTGCCTCCATACACACAAAATGCCTACCAGGGCCATCCGTCGATGTACCCGCAACAGCAGCAGCAGCCCACTCATGATCGTCGGTATAGTAGCTTTTCTGAGTCGAGTTTTATGCCGGCTTTCCAAAACCTCCGTGATCTCTCTATGATGAACGGAAATGGTGTTGACAGTAAATTCAATGACGTTAAAGGACCTGTGTCGCAGCCCGACGTCGATGGCGAGAATATCTTCCTTCTCCAGAGGCTTAACGACGCCATCCCCGACCTAAGCCGTCTGCTTCATGGATACAAGACCACGCAGAACAAACTCATGGCGCGCGAGTCAGAAATCAAGCAGATGCAGACTCAATACGAACAATCGACAATGCGAAAAGACTTCTATATCGAAGCGCTGCAAAATCAAATGAGGAAAGCTGCAAACGACAACGCTGAAGAAATCAGCAGGCTGAAACACGCTGTCAACGAAGTTCGATTGGAACTAGGCGACCTTGACGAGAAGCACAAGGACCTGCAGGAGGCTTTTGCTGAATCGCAGAAATCGAACGAGGAGCTCTCACATCACAAATCTGAGCTCGAATGTGACGTCTCGAAGCTGAGTAATGATTTGACGAGGAAGCAAGATGCCCACGAAAGGGCAACAGAGACTCTCAAGCAAGAACACGAGGAAGCTTTCGCGACACAGGAACGGGAACTAACGGATGCTTTTGAGGGGGTTATGGCTGAAGAAGCGACATCGTATAGAGAAGCCATGAAGGCTATCGAGACGAAGTTGCTTGATCAACAACGAGAGATGAAGAACGAGTACGAGGAACAAAAGCGGCAGATGCAAGAGACCAATGATGCTCTTCAGGCGGACTCTGATGCGAAGAGCGCGGAACTCGAGTCGGCTCAAACCGACTTGTCGAACACGAAAGACGATCTAGATGCCAGGCACAAGGAATTCGAAGAGACTCGCGAGATTTACATAAATGAAATCGAAACCATTAATGCCGCGTTCAGCGACAAAGAGCGGCAATGGGAAGAACAACGTAACGATCTCGAGACCCAACTCTCGCAAAAGGACGAGGCATTGGCCAGCATGGAGCAGGAAAAGCAGAAACTGGAGGGAGACTGCAGTCTCAAGGAGACTCAGCTGCGGCATGCTATGGATGGGATGCGGGCGACCATGGAGAATCTGGGTAAAGACCATGAACGCCTGACGAAGACTCTGAGCAGCCTCGGAGAGGCGACTGACTTGAAGAGTTCGAAGGGTGATGAATTCTTGTAAGTGACCTAGTACTCCGTACATAGGATGTTTCTTTCTTTTCTTCTTCCTTTTTCTTTTTCGGGGTTCCTTTCAATGTTCCCTTCTGTGTAAAAATTTCTATTCTTCTCTATTCTGTCTTCATAGAGTTTGTTACGATGAGATGATGAGATGTTCAATGTCAAATAGAAGTTTCTTTTATGTTTCCTTTAACGTACTTGGTCTGATAAAACGATTTTAGTCTGCAAAACTTCGATGAACTACGCCGCTCAATCGTCGCACTGTCTAAGGAATACTTTGCATACCTCCCAATTGACCCACCCAAGAGTGTCCTGGCCAAGGTCCCGTCAGAGCTACCATCTTTCCTCGACAACATGCCGGCATCGCGCGAACTACGATCCGCCTACATTCAACATGTGATCTCCAAGACACTCAACTACCGCATCTTCCAGCCCTTCCTCTTCACCCTGGGCCGCCGCTACGACAACGCAGACATCTTCTTCCAGATGTTGTCAATGGATATTCGCCGCAAGTCCGTCCGTCGCGAAGCATTCTGGCGCCAACAGACGCTCAAAGCAGCCTACACAGCCCCAGATGCGAAACACTCCATCAACATGACAGCCTCCGTTATAGTGGACGAGATCGTCGACCACATCAAACATTTTGCCGACCCAACACAGCTCGATCCACTGGTGATGGGCGTGCGGAAGATCGTCAAGTTAGCTGCGGAGACTTGGCGACACGCGCGGATTGAGCGGGGGCTCATTGTGGCTAGTCTACCTGCGCCAGACGCGGAGGGAGCTTCGAACCAGGACTGGGAGGAATACGGAACGGATAAGAAGGGGGGTGGTAGTGGGCATGTGCTGCTCCGGATGTTTCCGCAGATCGCGCGCGAGGTGGCGCACGAGGATCTTGTGGGAGATGAGGAGACGGAATCACCATGCACATACTCTGCTGGGAATGTGCTATATTCGGATTCTCCTGTCATCATGGCGCGACGGCAGGAACTGGCTGCGAGGAAGAGGAAGTCGGTGTAGCGTCGCTGTTTGATTAATTGCTAATTTGCCACTGTACTCTATAATATTGTTAATGAAACTGGTTGTGATCCTGAGGCTGTGGTGGTAGCTATGATGGCATATCGCAGAGTATGTTATGACCTTTCCTAATCGGTGCGGCTGAAACATGGCTGAGCAGATGCGGTACCTGGTTCCTGAGTGACACGGCCACTGAGATGGACCGAGATAAACCACTCAAGAGCCATGAATACCCACTACGACTGTGGCTTTGCTTCATAAAACGGTTCTGTTCTGACTAGGGTGCCCTGTGCTTACTCTCCGTGCCCTGTGCTCATGCTTGATCTGGTTCTGACACTGCCTCACACAGGGCTGAGTGATCCATCAGCGGCAGAACCAGAATCACGTGCGGTGATTGGTGGGTGGGAGAAAAAGAGATCGAAGGACAGTGGAGTCACGATGTATTTGTCAAAATAAACAGCACTCGCTAACGGGGAAAATTCGTGGGAAAAAAAGCCAGAGTAAAATGGAGATCTGTCGTCCTGTAATCATTCTCGGAAGATGCATTCCCCATCCGGTATCAGATCGATTTCCAGTTCTGGTGATGGTTTGTTGATCATACGGAGTTTTCCGCGTGTTACGAGAGCGGAAATGGACTCCTACGAGGAATGGTTTGCAAATCGCATGCCAGAGCAGAGTAGGAGTAATACGGAGTACAATACTATGTACTACTACTACGCACTGCTACCTATAACGACACTGGAGATACTCCGAAGTTTTGCAGGCACAGACTAGGCCGGGGCGGGAAGCAATGACCACACAAGGCAATTCCTCTTCATCTTCATCCTCATTTCTTCAGGATACTCTGCACGCCATCCATAACAAGACATATTAGCACAGTCTCCCCTGAATAATGAAATCCTTCAGGGTCTCCCAACTCGGTTCCCTGCAAGATCACCTGCTTTATATAGCACTTCGCATCCGTCACGCTCTTCTGCTCCAATCATGAAGCACGCTAACTGTGACGAGGAGCACAGGGCACTTATTTCCACCATCAAATCAATTCCTTTCGTGGACTGCGCCAGTCGATGATCCATTCCATATTAATCCTTCCTAGGCCGGTACCCGACTCGCCTCTCGCTCCTCTTCTCCACTTGTCTGTTGGTGGTCTGTCCGTCGTCGGAATGAGGCTCTTTTTGCTTGTTCGCTGAGCCGCCGTCGTCTGTCTGTCATGGAGCGCTTCCCGAGTACAAAGCCCAGGACAGCAGCAGTCTTCTCTCTCCCTCGCTCTCTCTCCCTTCAGCTCGACATCATATGTCTGTGGCTCAGCATATAACATTCTACCGTCACTGCCCCTCGACGTTCTACCTTTTTCTGTCAACTCTTTATTCCCCCTCATCGTCCTTACCCCTACCCGTTTAGTTTCTGAACTAATTTCCTCGGGTGCTCGCGTCTTGCTCCCCGGCCCCGTTGGTTTGATCACTTGTCCGTCTATCCTCCGTCGGATTGCCAGATACAAAAAGGGTCCCGGCTCCCTCGTCTTCTCCGTCGCATTCTCCAGTAAAAAAGCCTTTCTTTTTTTTCTTCTTGATTGCGGCTCTGCGCTCAGGTTGGGTGCGGTACTGTACTCCCACTTCGCCCGCCGTCTATTATCAACCATCTTATCTGCAAGCCATTTCACTCCGTCTTACCATCGAGTACTTCGGGGAATAAGCGATCTCTTGGTACTCTGGGTTACTCTACTTTGCTCACTACGTTTGCATTCTTACGCACGCTTTCTTATATTATAATCATCTCGTCAATGGAGTCTTAAACAAGTGCATTCTTTCTTCATTGTCTTCTGATCTTTCAATCTCCAAGGACAAAAGAGACACCCTTTCTTTGAGGAACAAAACCATCTGCATAAAACAACTTCACCATGTCGCCTCAACTGTCGCCAAACCATCACTCCATTGAAACCAGCCTCAAAGATCCCAGCTACTCAGATCCTTACCTCTCCGCTCCTCTCGACCCAGATGAAGCTGCTTTCCGGTCGTCGGCCATCCGCTTGACTCCAGTGCCTGACGACATTCCTGCAGCTTCGTCTCCGATTCCATCCTCAAACTTCCATACAAATGGCATTCCTGCGCCCAGCATCGATACCTCGTGTTTCGACGAGGACTCGTTCCATCCAGACAACAGCAGTACTTCCGTTTTCAGTCCGGGCGAGGAACTCTTGAGCAATCCTAGCTTATCCTCCCCAAATGTGGATTACGGAACGGGCTTGAACCTGAACCTGAATCTAAACCCCACGGATTTCACAAATGATTGGCAACAAAACCCGTCCACATCGCTTGAGACACAACAGCATGGTTTGGGATCCATGGACCTGTCTTCTCCCCAGCCGATGATGGCGTCTGCCCAGCTTCTCAGCCCCGTTTTGACCGATCACACGAGTCCAACCTCAGACTTGGGCAATCATTCATATTTCCCTTCTGGCAATGATGCGCTCCTGTCGCCTGAGGGCTCCCAGAAGAACGGCACACTGTTACCATCGCTGATTACCACTCCACTCAACGACAATCTGAGTGTTCATGCGGATCTGGAATCTGCCAGAGCCCCAAGTCCCATTGTGATGGTGGAAGATACGTCCCAGGGCGATCTGCCCAGTGCCGCCATCTACAGTCGACGTCCGTCATCTGCCTATCTCTCCCCGGGCGGAATGGATGATGATCAAGACATGGACGATGATTGCTCATCCATCAGCCGTGCATATGATGGTTCGTGGATCCGGGACACGACCACGGGCCTTGGCGGCGTGGACCCAACTCTGAGAGAAGATATCTGGGTACCCAGCCCCAACGATATGGAAGCCCATCGCGATCTATTCGAAAAGACCGCCGACATCCATAGCTGGACAGCTACCGTCAGTGCTGCCACAAGTGAGGTGGGAGATGATAACTTTCTTAGCGTTCGAGGCCGGCCCGCCCGCCCGGCGCACCGTCGTCGTGCAAAGAGCACGGGAGACGCGTCCCTGCAACAGGACTATCTCAACTACAGGTCTCAGTACAATAGCCTCGCGATCCCCGGTCCAGGCGTTCTGATTCAGGAAAAGAGCGACGTAGGATCCAGTGAACCCGACACAGCAAGCAGGTCGGGATCGCCCGTTGCCAGTATTCTGCTGACGACGGAGGATGAAATGGACCACGATAATTCTGTCAACGAGCCCAGTTTGGAGTATGAGGATCCCCTGCCTAGCCAGTTCATTCGCGCTCGTCAGTGGCAGGATGACCTCCAGGCCAATAACTCGACTGCCGCCATGCTTGAGTTCCAGCAGAAGGCCAGAGAAATGGACACGGCCTCGCGGATGGCCACCTGGGGCACTCGACACGGCACTCGACACGTCAATGAAGCTGAAGTCAGCAGCATCGTCGGTGGTGATTCCATGGGAAAGTTGACAATTGGCGAACAGGACAGAGGCAAAGAGCGACGAGGCAGTCTTCTAAGCCTTCTTCCCAGAGCCACTTCCCCCCTGAAACGGCAGCGGTCGATGGAACGCGTCCTCGACACGCCGGCCTTGGACAACAACGGTATCCAGAGTCAAGCTGGTGTGCAAAGGAAAACTAGCGTGTCGTCAAACCGCCGGAAGCTTAGTATCGGGCGCTCTCCCAGGTCCACCAGCATAAGCACCGGTGGCGCGATGGCTGCGATTGCCGGTTCGATGGCGGCAATTGGTGGTGGGAACAAACTTTCGCCCGGTCCTCCTGCTGGCTGGTCCCGTGGAAGAAGCAAGAGTGAAGTCCCGCCACCGCCGCCAGATTTGATGGTTAGCTTTGGTGCTCCCTCCCCGGTCCCCGGCCCCGGATTCTTCCCAGAGAAGCCGCAGCAGTCAATCGACCAGGGGCTGAATGGGAACAATGCCGGTAGAGAAGAAGATGACGATGAGGAGGAAGAGGGAATGGTGATGGAGTTCCCAGTTCAATCGCATCTCCCCGTTCCAACACATGATGGGTTTAAAACGCAGATCATCCAGTTGAACCCTCGGCTGGCGTCCTCACTGGTTGACCGCCTGGCGAATGAACAGGTTCGCCGGTACAAGAAGCTCGTCGACCAGAAAGCCAGCCATTCTCGTGCTGTCGCTTCTCATTCGTGTGGGGCTGGGAAACACTGTTTTGGACAAGGTGGTGGGGCGAGAATCCTGCCCCCTCGGACGAGCAGCGCCCAGGATGCGAATGCACAAACACAATTTCAGATCCCTGGCCCTGATGCCACTGATCAAGATCCGCAGGACCTGGGCGAAGGTGCTGTTACTGCGGCTCAATTTCCTCCTGGTGTTCCCCTGCCACCAGTGCAGCGCCTCCCAGCCGAATTCGAGTGTCCGTTCTGCTTCAAGGTGAAGAGTTTCCAAAAGCCGTCAGACTGGTCCAAGCATGTTCACGAAGATGTGCAACCCTTTACTTGCACATTCCAGCGTTGCAACGAGCCCAAGTCCTTCAAGCGAAAGGCGGACTGGGTCCGACACGAAAGTGAGCGACACCGGCAACTTGAGTGGTGGACCTGCACGATGCTCGACTGCAGCCACACATGTTACCGGAAGGACAACTTTGTCCAGCATCTCGTCCGCGAGCACAAGATGCCTGAGCCAAAGGCGAAGAAGGGCAGCAGCAAGAACAAAGGAGAGGAGAGCCAGCGCGACCGGGAGATCGCACGACTCTGGGAATTGGTGGAGAATTGCCGGCACGAGACTACCAAGAACCCACGCGACGAGCCATGTCGGCTCTGTGGAAACGTGTGCAGCAGCTGGAAGAAGCTCACGGTTCATCTGGCTAAACATATGGAGCAGATTGCTCTACCGGTCCTGGGGCTTGTGCAGGAACGAGAAGTGGGGCCTTCGCACACCAACTCCAGCCCTGCGGCAATCTCCAGACAGAAATCAGATATGCCTGCGGCCTTTGGTCAAGATAACTCGACGGCAGCTTTCAACTTGACATATCCTCCTCCACAATTGACTACGACACAGGACGGGTTCCTCTCTGCAGAGCCTGTGTCCACGACACAGGATGGGTTCCTATCCGCAGAGCCTGAGTCCATGAATATGTTCGAAGAGTTGGCATCACCGCAGTTTCTACATCCGGAGGCGGGACATCACTCTCCCCTTCATCAGAGCTCAGTCTCATATCCACCTCCATTCAATTCCATGTCACGGCCACATACACCCAGTAACCATGATGTCAACAGCAACCCAGACATGAGCAGCTTCTACAGCCCTAGTCCGGTGGTGCTCTCTCCCGGACCATTGGACACGGGTTACGACGCACAGGGGTCAATGTTTCTGTCTCCGGCAACAGAGGAGGACTACTTCAAACCGGATCTGACAGCCACGTCTTTGTCATATGACTCTGGGATGGCGCATCATATGCAGAACCAGTATATGTAAGGCGAAAGGGGGGGGGTAGTTGAAACGGCATTTCGCAATCAGGATCATTTGGGGAATGACGGATATGCACGGGCACGGACAACATCCACACTTCCATTCTATACATACTCTTTTTGGATACTATTTTTTGTTGATGTACACGATAATGATACCCTTTTGGAAATTTCTGCACAGTTCATTAGCAGGTGATTGGTATGCAACAGCGAGTTTTTTTTTTTTTTTTTTATTTAGTCGGTGCTACATACCCTTTGCCAAAAAGAGCAGTTATAAGAGGCCTGGCAAAGAAGGCTGTGCTGGTGCGCCTGCATTGCATAATAGTAGTAGTAGTAGTAGTGCTATTTAACGTCGGAAGTGGGACGTGCGCTAAAATCACGTGCCCACAGAGATCCCGG
>JAOYNC020120860.1:0-26712 GCA_025802115.2 Bertia moriformis
GCCGGTGAATAGCACCGCACGCACCACCCCGGGAGCCCCGTGACCGGTATGGTCCGCGAACCAGGTTGAGCCCAGAAGCGCCAGGACGAAGTAGGTCAGATCCGGGAGCAAATAGGGGTCCACTCCCCTGTCCCCTACCGCCCGTGTCCGGACTCGCCCCCTCATCTATGGGAAGATCGCTCCTCAGGTCTGGGAGGAAGCGGTCGATACGCTTCCACGTCTCCTGCCATATCCGTTCCTTCGACGGGTCCCGGCTGGGATCTACGAGCAGATCGTTGCTCGACATGAAGAGAACCACGTTCTTGAGGTTCTCACGCACCGCCTCCTCCTGTGACGGCCGCCGGCCGGAGTTAGCCCAGCCCGAGCTAGATATCGCTGGATAAAGAGAAGGGGAGACGAGGGAGAAGAGGAACGCACCAGGCTGTCTCCCTGGCCGCTATTCATCAGTCGATCCATGATATCGATAATCTCAAGCCACAGGTCCAGCATGCCATCCCACCCCGACAGGAGGACCAGGTACTGGAGGAACACCTTGCAGAGCAGAGACGCTGACTGGACTCGCATCTCGCTCATGCCCTCGCGGTCGCTCGAGTAGACCTCGGGCTTCAGCAGCCTCAGGATCAAGGGGAAGAGGATCTGACCAAAAATCGCCGTCCACTCTTTCGGGTCACTGCAGGCAAGGTCGGGCGCCAGTAGGGTCCGCTGCAGCGAGGTGAATGCCTGCAACCGCACCTCCCTGCATGGATTCGTGCACTGGGCAGTGAAGGCGTCGAACATGGGTAGCCAATAGGCCGACCAAGCTGCTGGGCACCAGTCAGTCCCGTTGCCGTGTACTGGAGCGCCGGGTTTCTGTCCCCATGCGGTCAAGCGCGGCCCAGCTTACCATCGCTGCTTTCGAGGTGAGACTGCCGCATGAGCGGCGGGATACGACGAGTTATCTGCTGGAGGAGCTCGACGGCCCTGACCCCTCGTCTGACGAGCAGTCGGCTGGTCACATGGCGTCAGTATCAGATCCATCCATCAGATGCCACTGCGACCAAGAAGACCACACTCACTGGGGAGAATCCTCACTCAGGTCTCGGGACCTCCGAGCCTGGTTCTCGGCCGGGCGCCGATGAGCACCTAAACCAGCTGCCGACGCGAAATCATTCAATAACGACACAGAGGCCTCGTAGTTATCTGCTATGATGGCCGGGGGGCTTCCCATGGTCCCGGCCTCCAGAATCACAAACACTAGCGGGGCGGTTTCGTCCCTCCGGGCCAGTAGCCGGAGCACGGCCCAGAAGTCTGGAGACGTCATCATCTCGCTCCTCAATGCGCCCGGATGCTCGATACACACCCCGAAGCCCTTCAGCACGAGGATTGATGCCTTCTCCAGCACCTCATCGGGAAAGCTCGATATTGCGTGCAGGAGAACGGGGATATTTATGTAGTCCAAGTGCTGGGAGGCCCAAGTTAGCAAATCAATCGGAGCCCTGCTTGGGTTCGGTATCTCCACTTACATAGCTGGCATGGAGCAGCTTGAACATGTAGAACGTCGCGCGAGCCAGGGCGAGAGGATGAAGGCGCGATGGGTGGCGCATCGCCTGCTGCAGCACGTCTACAACTGGTCTGGCCAGTGCCTCGATCGAGCTTTCGTCCCGACATGCCAACACGGTGCACAGCTCGAGTATGTAGACGACTGAGGGATCGTACCCTGCCGATTTCTCTCCCGCCGCGCCGGCCGCTCCCTGGCCACTCTGCCCGCTGGAAGGGACGCCCTGGTTCTTGACGGTCATGACCGCCATGCTGCCATCGTCGGGGAGCTCCGCGAGAAGGGCGTTGACGAGACCAACCAGTTGGGCGCCGCCCAGTTTGCTTCACGGGTCAGCTACCAGCCAGTAAGAGGCCGGTTGGATATACCATGGTTCTCCCAAGTGGCGGCATACCTGATGTTCGCGAAGATATCCCCGACATGGCATGAGTTGATGCAGTCAACAGTACAGAGCGTGCTTTCCAGCTCCTCGTCGGACGGCTCGGGAGGGTCGTCGGCGGCGTAGCTCGAGATGTATGAGGTGAATGCGGAGAAGAATCCGGTTTCCTCCGACTTGGACGCTCGATCTATCACCAATGATGGTGTATGAAGCGGGATTGGCGGTATCGGGAGCGCTGCCTCCGCCGAGAAGTATGAGGGGATCAGAGAGTTGACAAACAGGTTGAGCCAGACTCTGACCACGTTCCGCCATCCCTGCACGATCACCGTCTCGCTCCCGTTCACGACCCGGAAGAGGACGAGGGTGGCGAGCTGGGCCCGTACATCGCGGCCCAGCTTCACGGCCAGCTCGCTCACCATCACGCTGTGATCGCCTGCCTGGACTTCGGTGTTCAGGCTCGTGTTGAAGGGCATGTCGGTGGCCATGGTGGTCATGTGGCTCAGGCAGTAGATGATGTGATCCAGCGCCTCGGTCAGGCCGTGCCTGGCCGCGATGCGAGCGCTCTCGTCGAAGCCGGAGACGACGCGGGCAAAGACGGCATCGTCGGTGGCTGACATGAAGACGTACGACAGGGTGGAGATGACGGGTCGCCACGTGGCGGCGAACATGTCGGCATCATATATATTTGTGTTGCATTTGACCAGCGGCCCAGACGCGCCGGTCTTCAGGAGCAGCTCCTTCCACGCATAGTCGAATCCGTGCTTATTATCGTGCTCGTCTGGCAAGATGATCTCATTGGCCTTGATGGAGTCGAAGATGTCCCTCAGGTAGTCGGGCGCGAAGTCCTCTCCCCCATTCTGGCCTCGAAGATTCCTCGAGAAATCCTCCAGCCCCATGCGCTTCTGCTGCTTGATATTTGGGTTGTGCTGGTCCGTATTGAGGATGATGATGGCGAAGGAGAGAATGAGGACGGCGTCCTTGTTGGCGGTCCCGAGCGGTGTGTCGCTGGACGAGTACTTCTCCGAGAAGGCGCTGATGATTCTCGAGATCAGAGGGGCTTCTCCGGGTAGCCGGAACGCCTCGAGCATGACCCGCAGAGCCATATCCACCCTCTTCTTGGAGAAATCAAAAAGATCCATGTACGCTTCCAGGATGGCCTCATTCCCCCTCTTGGATAGGAACTCGCCCAGGACCCTCTTCGACACCCGGGACGTGGCCTTGAGAAACTGCGCAACCGATCTTGGGTCTTGGGTATCGCGGATGATGCCCTCTCTCTGTAGATAGGCCAGCCCTGCCACCGGATTCTCGTTGAACGTGTTGGTGGCCTTGATGATGATCTTCTTGAGCTGGCGATTCTCCCTCAGCACGGATGGCGGCGGGTAGCCATCAAGGTCTGGGTTCCAGTCCAGACGTTCGGAAACGAAATGAATGTATCTGAGCAAGGCGTCCAGACAGAGCGGCGGCACGCTGGTCGTGCTCCAGGTCGCAGAGTCGGGGAGGGCATTTCGCGAGAGCAGGCCGATCATGTCTTCGCAGAGGTCTGCCCGATCGACGTCGCAGTCGTAGTTGACGAACAGCTCGGCCATGAAGGACGGCATGCGGGCCAGGACACCGACACCCTCCACCATGGCTTGTCTGGCATCCGGCTTCCTGGCCCCGCCTTCGAGGCCCAGCTTTTGACGGTCCTTGACCGGCACAGGGGTTGAGCGGCCGCTGCCCGACTGCGAAGGAGGCGGCTTGACAAGCTTTGGGGTCTGGGGGATTCCCGCATATAGGGACGGATCGATGCCGGACTCAAGCGGGATCTCGACGAGGGGATGCAAGCATGCGATCAGATATGACAGGTATAGTTCCTGCTGCAGCTTGAGGATATGCCGACATGTCGTCAGCAGGGAGCCGGCGACGATCAAGGCCTCCTGCAGTATGGCCATGTTGTCGGATCTGACCAGTTGGAAGAGGTAGCAGCACAGACGGTCTTCCGCAATCGTGGCCAGGGCGGCATGCCTGGCGATCAGCCCCCCGGCTACCTCGAGCACGACGTGGATGATCCGGAGGGCCACTACCCTCATGCCGTCGGTGTTCTGCCTATCGTCGGGGTCGAGACAGCCGACCAGGACCCGAAAGAGTTCCTTTATCGACGGAAGAGAGTATGGGCGGAGGTCGAGCGTGTCTGGGGCATCGGTGGTTCGGCTCGGACTGCTGCTGCTGTCCTCGGGGGTAGAGGTGGTGCTGCCTGCCGGCGGAGAGTCGGTGCTGACTCTTGCGGCCGGCTCGGAGCTCGACTGGCGCGGACTTTCATCCGTGGCAGCAGCATCAGCAGTGGCAGCAGCGGCGTATGAGAGGATGACGTTGTCGCTTGCTGAGGATGGATCGATCCTGATGTTGTCCATGTCCCCCTTGGACTTGTTATCCAGGGCGGCGCCGGCATCGGCGCCGGCCTCGGCCTCGAGATGCTTGATGTCCTCAAAGATGATCTGGCACATGCGGATGAGAGAGGCCTCAGCGGCGCAGCGCAGGACGGGCGAGAACCTCGGCTTGGAGCATATGGCCAGCCCTCGGCCGATCATGTCGCACACGCTCTCGTCGCTCAGCATGTCACCACCGGGCCCAGACATTATGTCTTCGAGCAGCTGGAGGATCATGATGAGCACCACCTCGATCTGGTTGGGATCGCTTCCGTCGAAGATGCACCGCGTGACGGCCACCGAGAGGGACTGGATGGCTAGCGCAAACCGCGGCGATTCGGGCGATATGAATCCGTAGGCCAGAAACTTGCGCAGCGCCCCCAGGGTGAGGACGGTGATGGGAGCGGCAGTGCCCTTGGTCTGCATGACATGGAGAAAGGGAGCCAGCAGAGACAAGGCGTCAAAATTGGTGATATCTTGGTCGCTCGCGAGTCGATTAGCTAATGTTGGCTTCTGCCATGGCGACGCCGGCGGCGGCAGCGTCGGTTGGGGACTGGACGTACGTACCCCTGACGGAAGCGAGTTCATGCCGAAGCTTTCCGAACCCGGCCATGAGCGGATTGTCCTGGATGCTCTTGCCCCTCTGGCCGCGCAGTCCCCATCTGCTTGCGGTGTTGCCGTCCTGCGGATTGTCCAGGCCGGGCCGAGGGGCCGGACTCGTGCTCCTCTCGTGCTGGCCGGGGGGCACGGCAGGCCGCAGACTCAACGTGCTCGGCCCTCCTCCAAGTATGGCCGAGACTGACGAGTGGGACGACCGGGCATGCTTCTGAATGGCCGAGGTGATGGCGATGCATTCGGATATGACGAGGGAGACAGGGTCGACAGCGACGGATACGGGTCGTCGTCGGTATTCCATGCGAGCATGGCGACGGGTCGGAGGGGCTTCGACATCGAAGCCGCGGCCACCGGGGGGCTGTCGGTCGTCCATTGTTGAGCTTTATGCCGTGACGTGGCGGCGGCGGCGGCGGCGGAGGCAGAGCCGAGGCTCGGTCAGGACGCGTGACAGACGATAGACTGCGGATTCCACACGGGCCAACGAAAAATAAAAACCCATGGAGCTTTACGGGGGGGTGTGGTGCTGGGCGGATGGTGGTGTTCTTGGATGAATCATCAGCCATCGAGATGATCACTGGCTACGCCAACACCTGGCGAGCAGCCTGCCCAGTTCGAATCTGCTCAATCTGCTGCTAAATTATATTCTCTCCTCCCGCCCGATTCATCGGCTGATCATTCGGCATTCACTCAATTGGCCAAATCGGCCCGAAGGAGGTGGGCATGAAGGCCTTGTAGTTATATCTTTCTGGGCTACCTCGGCGAAGGAGAACAGACATGCATCACAAGTTCTCGGGCCAAGTTGAGGTCGGCCGCCGCTGCCTGAAAGTGAGGGAATATGCTCGCTCAGCGACGTCTCCCCTTGCGATGTCTCTTCGCGCTTCCCTTACCATGTCCCTTTGCGCTTCCCTTGCCGTGTTCCTTCGCGCCCCCGTTGACGGCACCCCTGTTGACGGCGTCCACATTGACGGCGCCCCGTTGACAGACCCCCGTTGACGGCGCCCCCATTGCCGGCGCTCCCATTGCCGGCGCTCCCATTGCCGGCGCTCTGGATCGCCGAGCTCGCACTCCCCGGGCTACACTCTCCGCGCTCAACGCTGGCCGCGTCTCCGGTTCTCTCGGCCCAGGTCCCGTGTGGATCTCTGAGGAGTCTTGTGGCCAGCGTCTCCCATAGATGGCCAGCGCCACCTTCTGCCGATTTGAGAGCAGCTTCGTCGACGCTACTCTGCCACACGTCCTCGACCTTGCATTCGAAGAGCACCCGTAGGATGGTCATCAAGTTATCTCTCCACCGCTGATTCACATGCTCGTCCCAGACCTTTGCTCTGTTCCCCGGCGGAATAGAAAAGTCGAGAAGCGGCGTGGCCACAAAGGCAATGACATTGGGCCCGGGCATATACTTTGCTGCGATCACACGTGCTACGTCGGACTCCGAGCAGAAGGTGACTACCGCAGACTATATAGCCACGCGCGCATCAGGGCTTATCCTTGGCAGAGGGGGGATGGTCGGCAGGGAACATCATACGAACCTGTGAGCCCTTATGCAGGGTACGCGGCTGCAGCATCAGTGATAACAGTGGACCCGGCTCGGCGACATCGATTTTATCCTTTCGAAGCGGCCGACCCGTGGCCATAGTAGCAGCGGCTATATAATGACGAATGCGGAGAACAAGTTTGACAAAGATCCATGGGCAAGCTCAGATGGGGTGCATAGGTTGCTCCATGAACTCGGCACTGGTTCGTATGTTGGTTTTCATTTGCAGATACTGGGAGAGAAAGAGGCTCAGACTTGCTCTCTGAAGTTGAGGGTGGCGAAGGGCGACGATGAGTCTGCTTTCTGCTTCGGAGTCTGTTTCGGAGTCTGTTTCGGAGTCTGACTCGGAGTCTGACTCGGAATCTGATTGATCAATCCCGGAGCCCGAGTTGACGACCGGCCGCAAGGCTTTTCAGCTGGAAGTCGACCGGGCTTGCATCGAGACATGCTTAACGACACAACAAGCTGCCATCGTGTCGACTGTGGAGATGGGAAAGGAGCCCGTATCGAGATTTTCGCGGACGAAGAGTGTCGCCAATCTGAGGTGGTGTTTGAGGTCCCTACTCGGATCCTGGTCGGCCATGTCCTTGGCCGGACCCTGGTTGGCCATGATGTGATCGTGGGAGGGAGGAGGGCGGTCCGTTGGTTTGGTTGATCGCGTAGGCGAGAGGGTAGAGAACGCGGTCGACGCAATCGCTGCGGCGGCGGGGGCTCGGGGGATGCGCGTGTTGAAATCGTGGAACCGGTCGATACCCAGCCGCTGGCTTGGCTATAGATAAAAGTAGGGAAATGAAAAGGAAGGCGCACGAGGCCGGAGAAGGGGAAGAAGAGAAGGTGGGATAAGAAGAAGAGGAGGGGGTTTTGTGTCTTGTGTCAAGCCAAAACTCCCAGCAACCAAAAACACGTCAAGGCTGAGCCAGCTGCCACAAAAGCCGGCGGCCCGGCAGGGCCCCGCCCCTGCGGAACATACTGTACGTAACTTTTTTTACCTTCATTGTACATTATATGAATCACCACTGACAACCCTCGAGTTTAATCCTAAATCCCATCATGGCGTCTATGGACTTGGATGCGCCCGTCCCGATCGGGCCAATCAACCCCCGGGACCATGTGGCAACGTCAGTTCTCCCATACGGCCTCTCCCCGGCCTACCCGCCGGGCCTGCATGACTGACGACGGCCGGGACTCGACAGCATTCTCTGCTGCAACTGCGGCGCCCCGATCCCCGGCACCCAGAGCACCAATGCTCTTTGCGAGAGCTGCATCCGGCTCACCGTCGACATCTCCGAGGGCATCCCGCGCGAGTCGGCCGTCCACTTCTGCCGCGACTGCGATCGGTATCTCCTGCCGCCGGCAACCTGGGTCAGCGCCGCGCCCGAGTCTCGCGAACTGCTGGCACTGTGCCTCAAGAAGCTGCGCGGCTTGAACAAAGTGCGCGTTGTGGATGCGTCGTTTGTGTGGACTGAGCCGCACTCGCGGCGGATCCGCGTCAGGATCACGGTCCAAGACTCGGTCGGTGAGGGAGTCTTGCTCCAGCAGAGCTTTGAGGTCGTCTATGTCGTGGCCTATCAGCAGTGTGCCGACTGCCTCAAGTCGTACTCCGCCCATGGTGCGCAGCTGCCCCGCCTCTCCCTCTCCCTTACCCGGGACGTGGCCGTCGTCACCCCGCGCTCCTGATGGTACTGACGTAGTCACAGTGTGGCGGGCGTGCGTCCAGGTCCGGCAGAAAGTGGCCCACAAGGTCTGGGAGTCTTGTTCTTTTTTGCCATGGCGCCGTCCCTTCTGCTGCCGTGGCGGAGCCGTTTATCAGGTTGCTGATGCTGATTGGATCACAGCGATCGCTCCTGGCGCTGGAGCAATACATTCTCAAGCATGGGGCCCACAAAGACACGCTGAATATCAAGGAGGCCAAGGACGGGATAGACTTCTTCTTCTCGACGAGAAACCAGGCGGAGAAATTTGTCGACTTTCTGAACGGGACGATGCCGATCAAGGTCAAAAAGTCGCAGGAGCTCATCTCGGAGGACATCCAGAACTCGACAAAGTCGTTCAAGTTCACGGTCAGTTCGTGCCGGCACCAGTGGCAATAGCGGTCGAGATGGTGGCCCCCGTCTGACTTGGCACAGTTCTCTGTCGAGATCGTCCCCGTATGTAGGGATGACCTCGTGGCGCTTCCTATCAAGCTCGCCAGGCAGGTGGGAAACATCTCGCCTCTGGTGCTGTGTCACCGCGTCGGCACGTCGGTCTCTCTTGTGGACCCGAGCACGCTCCAGACCGCAGACATCAGCGGCTCGATCTACTGGCGGACGCCGTTCCTCTCCCTCGCGGATGCCAGGGAGCTGGTCGAGTTCGTCGTGCTGGATATCGACCTCACCCCGGTTCAGCAGGGCAAATGGATCCTGGCCGAGGCGACGGTGGCGCGCGCGTCGGACCTGGGAGCAAACGACAAGTCGTACTGGACCCGCACACACCTCGGCCGCTCGTTGAAGCCCGGTGACTCGGCCATGGTGGGTGGTGTCCACGCCCCCACGGCCTCACGCGCCTCTGCCGCTCCTGGCCGATCGAGATCGATCATGCTGACTGACCTGGGGTGCCGTTCAGGGATACATGCTGACAGGCTCCAACTTCAACTCGGAGGAATTCGACGCGATCGAAGGAGCCGGCGCCGGGGTCTCGGCCGATGTCGTCCTCGTCAAGAAGCACTATCCGCGCCGGCGCCGCCATCGGCAGCGAGGCTGGAAGCTCAAGCGCATGGCCAAGGACCAGGGTGAGCTGGCGCCGAAGAAGGCCGACCAGGACCGGATAGACGAGGAGTACGAGATGTTCCTGCGGGATATTGAAGAGGATGAGGAGCTGCGGGCGACCCTGGCGCTGTACAAGAACTCCAAGCCCAGGATGCCCAGGGGTGGGGGGGGTGCTGGTGCTGGCGCTGGTGCTGGCGGCGCTGCCGATGTGATGAGCGTGGTGGGGACGGAGGATGGGGAGGATGACGATCTGCCTCCGATCAATGTGGACGGACTGCTTGAGGATATGGATGAACTTACTATAGAAGATAGTACGGCTTAGGGGGCGCAGAGATTCGGGGGTCGGCATGCAGTCCGCTCGGACAAGTTATACAAGTCGCGGCTAGGAAAAATCGGTACCAGTAAGGACTCTTGGTTCATATCAGACTCGTCATCGCTATAAGCTATACTAGCCTTGCATGCCTCGCTCCCATGCCGTTGGAACAGCTTAAGAGCCGCAAGGAGAGGCCGCAGTTTCATTAGTCGATATCAGTCGCCTCAACTCGACACCGCACCTCAGCACTCACGTCCGCCAGTCGTCCTCGACAAGTTCAAAAAGGCCCTACCCGTCGGGCATCGGGGCCCGACTATGCCCAAGTCAGTTGACATGATCCCTATTGCACCGGTGCCAACGCCCGCGCTCGAGTCAGCACCCCAGCCTACGACGTCGCCATGGGGGTTAACTCGTCCGCGCGTGGCAATAAGTAGCGAGTGCATGTTGCGCGCCTTGCCCTCCGCCTATCTACCAAGCTAGCAAAACGGCACTCCTCCCCCCCTCTTATCCTCCTCCTCCCTCCACTCCCCCGCCATCTCCCGGATGCTCCCTCCACCAACTCACTCGCACGCAGGCACGCACAGACCCACACACAGACCCACCCACCGCGTTCCATACACTGTCCTCCCTCAGATTGGAGGTGCCGCCGCTCTCACCCCTTCAGATCCGACCTTGGTGTTACGCAACATGGTTCGGGTCTGTTTATTCTTTATCCTCGGCAGCGACGTTGGGACCCTCTCTCAATCCCTCGACAACGAGCTCCTGGCCGGCGCAGCGGCGGTAGATGTCCTTGACATCGTCCGTGGTGGTCTCAAAGTGGCTGGTGGCATCGTAGCTCTTAGAGATGTAGATGTTGTCCTTCGTTCCGTCCTGGAGCGGCTCGTAGACAGGAATCGGCGGGCCCTGGTAGAGAACTGGTGAGCGGGGGGGGCAGACCAAAGTGGGCAGTGGTGGCTGGTGACGTACCATGAATTGAGCCTCGACATGTCCAAGCCGGTCGAGACCGGGCTTGAGCTCTAGGTGATGATTGGCCGTGGTCTCGGCAATCGTGGACACTATGGCGATCCAGTAGCCCTTGGGACAGACGTTGTGGGCAGACGAGACGCAGGCGATGTAGATGTCTGGGTCGGGGTTAGCGCCAAGCTGGTGGGAGACGGGAGAGCACGATGGGGAGACAAGTGGGAGACGAGAGAGGTGGGGATACGAGAGCTGGGGTAAGGCTGGGGGGGTTGCGGGCGGCGGCACCATACCGTTCTTGCGGCCGACCTGAGACTGCGGGATGATGATCTGGCACGAGTCGCTATCATTGGTCCCGACCAGGGGGTGCTTGAGAATGCAGATCGCCTTCAGGACATGGCCGACCACCCGGACCTTGTCCGGGAAGTAGGACGGGTCCGCGAGGATCATCTTGGTCCTGGTCTCGAACTCGAGCTTGTCCACGCCCGTCATGGCGGCCTTGATACCGACCGCCTTGCCGTCCTCGTAGATGATCTCGTCCACCTTGGCGTTGAGCATGTACGTTCCGCCGTAGATGGCCGAGAGGCGGGCGAAGCCCTGCGGGAGCTCGCCGAGCCCGTACAGGGGGTAGATGTACGGCGACTTGCCGTAGCGCGAGACCGAGTTGCCGTAGAGCCGGATCCGGGCGATGGCCTCGGGGGCCTGGCCCTTGCGGTCGAGGTAGTCGTCGGTGAGGTACAGGGCCATGGCGTGGCCGATGAAGTCGCGGGTCGAGGCCTCGAGCCCGTTCTTGTCGTACACCTCCCGCATGGTGCAGGTGGTCATGTCGAGGCCTGGATGAGGAGGATAACAGGAATTAGTCTCGGCGGCTGGAGCGGCCCGGCCCGGCTCGGCTTGGCTCGGCCCAGGTACGAGTAACTTAGCAACTGACCCTTGTGGGTGGCGGGGTCGTCGAGGTCGAACGCGCCGACCCATTCGATGAACGACTTCATCCGACGCTTCTCAAAGATGCCCATCAGCGGGGACTTGAGTGCCTCGGCCGCGTCCGAGGGCACCTTGGCGACGGTGGCCTTGGAGTCGGCGCCCTGCTGGACATAGCTCCCGGCGATCTGCTTGAACTCGAGGTAGCGAGTCACGTCGGTGGATACGAGGATGTTGGTGAGCTCGCCCGACGACATGAGCAGCTTGGGCACCAGGTCAACGTTCCAGTCGTTGACGCGGCCGTACTTGGCCCATGGCTCCTCGCCCTTGTTGTAGTTGCCGTACTTCTTGAACAGCTGTGACGGCGCGGAACGGGGTTAGACAGGTATACAGATTGGCCAGATTGCTCGGCACAAGGGGGATATCGGGCTTCCGTACCGCCTCGATGTTGATCGACGCTGCCTCTCTGCGGTGCGAGTCAGCATTCGCATTCGCATTCGCATTCCCGCGACGGAGAGTCTGGGAGACGACGACTGCTCACCCGCCGTAGTGGTCGTTGCGGTCGATATGCAGCACCTTTTTGCCCTTGACGCTCAGGACGCTGTATACATGGCCCGCAATTGGCCTCGATCAGCACAGTTCTTGGGTTATCTCGCTCAGGCAGACCAATTCGGATGCGAGCGGCGGGGGGCCGGGGGAGGGAGGGAGTCCGTACCCCGACAGGATGCACTCGGTGAGGCCTGGAGCCGGTCGGAATATGGACGTTAGCACTGATCAAGTTTCGATGTCTGAGGGGAGCAGCAGTGGTCGGGGCCGGCCAGACCGCCGCCTCGACTCGGCGGGGGTGGGGAAGGGGGGAATGGGGGGTGCTCGGGCGGTCAGGAGCAGGGACGAAGACGGGATGCGGCGCACCGGTCCCAAGCACGATCACGTCGTATTCCTTTGCAATCTCGTCCATCGCGGCGGCGGCGAAAATACGTGTCGAGCTTTTTGTTTCGCGGAGAAGGGAGAGAGGTCCGGAGATGGGCTTGGGCTTTCTTAGGGACGGCAGAGCAAAAGGGAGGTCGGGAGGCGAAGTTGTCGAGTTGGACTTGGACTTGGGCGACCATGCATGTACCGCAGAGCAGAGAGTGAGCGTGCTTGGGCCGTCTACCAACTCCTGCTGGTTCCTGGCGGAGGTGGGGTTGCTGCTGCCAGCCATGGAGGGGTCGGTGGTGAACGGGCCACCCTCGCCGCCGCCGCCACAACCACAACCACCGCCACCACACACCGCAACCCCCTATCCCACCGCCGCGACCGAGAAACCGAGGCTCCAAGGTCAAAGGGCTGAGGACACCGACCGGCTGAACGAGACGTGTTGGGCAGGCAGGCCAATGTGTGTAGGACAGCCAGCTGCTTGCCCTCTGAACTTTTGTATCAGTACAATAGAATGCTGGTTGTGCGAGCCCGGCCTGGCCTGGCGCGGCCGCCCCCAGTTTCCCTATCCCCCCTTCCAGATGCCCTGTAGATCAGAGACAGTGATGGAATGGCGACAATGGTTGATGGGAATCTGCTTATTCGAGGGGGGGGGGCTGCCTGTCTGCTGTTCATGGCACTTTTGGCGCGGCCGGCGTGGGCTTGGGCTCATTTGAATCTGTTGCCGCCGCCGCTGTCGCCTCCGCTGCCGCCGGCTGCCGGCTCTCCTCGGCCAGGGCCTGCTCCTCACCGACACCCTCCCTCTCCTCCCGAGCGGCAGGCTCGCCAGATGCGGGCGCCGCCTCAACGAATTCCCCCGCCGACCCAAACTCGACGTTCCGGGGCTGGTAAGCCTCGCCGCGTCCGCTCAGATTAACCTCTGGGTCCGTCTTGGCGAGCTCCCTCGCATCCTCCCACGCGTAGTACCTCTGTATCAGGACCCGGCGGATGCTCCGCATCGTCTTGACGACCTAAGGCGGCGGGCGGGCGAGCGCACCCTCATCGTCAGACTCTACTCTCTCGCGCCGGCACGGGAAGGAGCGCTCTGGCCTGGCCGTCATTTACCTCGGCGTCTCGCTCCGAGGTCTCCGAGTCCCCAAAGCCCAGCTTGGCCCGGGCCCGCTCCGCCGTGGCCGTCGCCAGCATGTTGCGCTCCCTGAGGCACACCCACCACAGCGCGTGCAGATCCTCCCAGCTCTTGTGTCGCAGCTCGACCGCGGTCCACCCGCGGCCGTGCTGCGCGTCCTCGTCGGGCGTGTTCATGAGGGTGTTGGGGCGGGGGAAGAAGGCCCACAGGCCGTGGTCCGGGCTCACGTCCACGTGGGGCTTGTAGTCGGACGGCATGGGGATCTCCTCGTTCGAGACCGAGAGCATCTGGCGCGGCCCGGAGCGGCGGATCGAGCTGACGCCCCGGTCACGGCTCCGGTCTCCGGTCTTCTTGCGCCGCGGCGCCGAGGCGGAGAACGAGGCGGAGCCTCCGTCGGCGCGGCCAGCGGATGCGCAGCCGAGGGCGGGCTGCCATAGCGAGGCGGCGGCGGGGGGCCGGAGCAGCCGGAGGAGCGCGTGGCCTCCTCCGAGAGAGCAGAGGGCCGAGCGGGCCGGCGTCATGGGTGGATCGCGACACAAGATGTCTATGATCTAGATAGACCCCGAGCCATCTGTCGAACACACCCTACTAGAATTTGCGATGGCCACGGGAATTCCGACCAATCAAGGGCGCCGGTCGACGGCACGTGACGCGCGCCCTAGATCAGCCGGCTGGCGGGAAGCCTGAACGCTCCAGATGCCCCACAAGGTTCGCTTTGCTTCGCCATGGGCATGTCATTCGAACGGCGATCGGATATAACCTCTCTTGAGGGAGAGCATCCAACATCCCAGCCGATATCGCGAGGCAAGTAATCGGGGCGGAGCCGTCGGATAGGCCAAAACATCAACGGGCCGCAGTGTAGAGCCGTGCGGGGGGTATCAACGCTTGCCAGCCCGGCAGAGCTGTCTGTCCACCACAGCACTCCTCCCCCGCCCGAGGGACCGAGATGGCACCCATCCCCCATCTGTTTGTTCAGTATATAGAGGGGTGGGGGTAGCAGGCAGGGTGCCCGATGCCAGACCGCGCTGGCGGCTCGCCCACTCAGGGGATCCATGCAGCCGGCACACCGGCCCGAGGGGCAAGCGGGTGGCAAAGCCGAGGCACAGAGGAGCCAGCGCCTCATCCGGCAAGACATCTGCCAGCAACCGGCCATCTTCCCTCTTGCCAGGCTGGCGACTGCCCCGTATGCTTGTTTATCCCCAGGATAACTCGGCTGGCCTAAAACAGAGGGCTGCGTATTATTGATCACACCCAGCCGACCGGCGTGCTGCGTGCTGCGGCCTGCGTACTGCGCGCTGCGCGCTGCGCTCCCCTCCCTGGCCATGTCAGATCGGGTGTATCAGCAGTGCTTCGTTTCCTCGGCCAAAGCTCGGGCTCAACTGAGACGCCGACTCTGGCCCCTCACTATCCACCATTGCTGGCCGGCAGACAGCACCCCGCTCGGCCAAACCGCCCGACCTTTGCAGCAGGCTACACTGCACCGCGCTGCAAAGCTCGACTTGGGAAAGATGCCTGCCAGCAGCGACGATTCGTCTTCCGCCTTCGGGCTTCCATCTTCCGCCGCACAGCGCATTCATCCAGCGCGCGATAAGACTGCCTCAGGTATACCTCGTACCACCCAAAGCACCGGCCGGAACTTGATGCGCTGTCAGCAGGCATTCCTGAGCCATCTGCTGAGACCGCCCCCTCCCATCCCCTCGTCCTCCCCTATGTGCACCGGCTCATCCCGACTGGAGCAGGAGAGTGGGGCCATCTTCCCATCTCTCAGACTTTGCTCGACAATGCCTCGACTCATGACGCGCGTCGGTGGCCGGGTTGGGCGACAACTCGGATGACAGATCATGGTTGCAGCACCAGCAGCCGCAGCCGCAGCAGCAGCAGCAGCGCGGCAGCGGCGGCAGTGCAGCAGGGAATGCCCCCCCTCGAGCTGCTCGCAATTTTTGGAAAAAGAGACATGAGACGACGCTGTATCTCGTTCAGGTCGGCCACACTGGCCTCGGCGCACCTTGGCGCAACGACCCCTGGAGCAGAAAGGTCGGGGGTCGCAAATCCAGGGGAAAGTGGAGAACTGCCAATAACGCCGCGGTGGTTGAGGGCTCGAGGCGATCGCCACTCTGTTAAACGTGCTCGTGTTGGCTGCTTGGCCTGTCAGCGGCCGGCCGCCAGCAAGCCTCGTCGACTCGGGGAAGCTGTGGGACGGCCGGGGACGGGGGTTGGTGCTCCCCGCCAGGTTTGAGATGGCGCCAGTGGCTTGCCAGCTAGCAGCCTCGGGTGGGAAGATTCGGGGATGATGGATGGGCTGTCAAGAATGGACCGGTCTCCGGCCGTACATGAAGGCTGGCGGCTGCGGAATCGCTGCTTCTCAAATGTCATCTTCATCGTCATCTCCATCGTCATCATAAGCACAGCTCTGCGACTCTGCCACCTACGCACACCCCCCCCGTTATCGTCGATCGCGGCAGCACCGCCTCCCGGCCCACCAACATATCTCATTTCTTTCTGTGAACTCGGCCGCACAAAGATAAAAGACCGGCCAAGTAAAGTCAATGAAAATCAACTCTCGGGAGAGAGCTCGGGCGAGGAGAGGGGGGGCGAGGCATCGAGGCCCGAGCGAATGCCTCCAGTTGTCGGTCAGAGGTGATCGGTCAGAGGGGGGATACAGCGCCAATGCCAGCGCCAGCCAGTCAGTGGGAGGTACCAGAGGTACACCTACCTGCCAGCTCGGCGCGTGGTACGTGGCAGCGCTGCAGCGCTAGGTACACGCTTGCTCCTGGGGCGGCAGCCGTATGGCGTACGGCCACTTTTTGCCGCGATTTCCCAAATTACTAAATTCTTTCAGCGGAACACATCAGCAGGTCGTCGGTCTTTCCTTGGCGCTCAGGGCGAGACCGGAGATACCTTGGCCACTCCCTGGTTTTTTTTTCCCTCTGGCACGGGGGTCATGCAGTAGTGGTCGCAACATTCCCCGAGACTGGTACGTACCCGGTACTTCCACGTAAGCAGGGCCAAGGGCCTATTCCGATCTTTTTTTTTTCACTGCCAGGTGGTCATTCCCCGCCACTTTTTTCTGTACTCTCCTTTTCCCCCTTCCCTCCTCCCCCCCCTTTCCCACTCATCCACATCCGCCTCCACTCTCTAACCCCCATCAGGCATCTGGTACGCAGAGCTACCAGCCTCCCCCCACCCTCCGAAAAATAAGATCAGTGCAATCCCGCCGTCGCATCTCGCCTCTCCACCGACCCCGAGAGGCCTCCACTCCTGATCTCCCCCCCCGTCTCCTTCCACCACCGAGGGAAACAAACAACATCAACCCTCAAACTGTTGTGACGTCGTCCAGCCCATTGGGACCAGCTCGCATCTCAAGTCGAGGCAGGAAAAGGGGGCATCGGCCGCTTGGCCAGCATCTTGGGCAGGTATTCGTCAGGGAGAGGGTGCGTGGCACCACTTGACAGATCCGGCAGCCGCCGCAGCAGCAGCAAGGCTTCTTCCCTCATTTCGACTCAACCTTTGGCTGCGTCCCCCCTCCCCACCAAAAACTGAAAAGAAAAAATACCACGAAAAAGAGAGAGAGGGCGCCGAAAACTCGAACCGGGCCACTACCTCGGTAGTACCTAATCAGCGAGGCACACCCACACCACCTCTTTTTTTCCCTTCCCTTGTCCCCACCTCTTCCCTCTTTCCTCATAAAAAAAACCACAAGCAAAACGGTTCTTGGGAGAGCTCGGATTCTCCCCTCCCCCCCTCTCTTCTCCACTCGACTCCTCCACACACACACCCCCCACGTCACGGTCTTCATTTGGTCGCGAGCTCGTCCAACCGCCTGTCTCAATTAGGCACTCGCGACGCCAAACACGTCGTCCTCCACCCACCTCCGCCCTCCGAGTCCACCCGGTCGAGGTTCGGGTCACGCGTTGTGAGCCCAGTGCCCAGGCCCCCGAGTACGCGACCGCGTCCACGACCCGGCCGACTCGACTCTTTCACTGCCGACTCCGATCCTCGGGGAGGAGATTTTGCCACAGCCATCATCAATCGGAATCGATAATTTCGGCAATCATCACCACCGCCACTGCCACCACCCCCTCTACCCAGCTCCCGTCAAGAAGCTCGGTCGGATTGAACCGGTCACTGGGCGAGTAGCATGGGTGCCTCTCAATACCCGGCACATGCTGTGAACGGTTCATACCCTGTCCCCTATTCATCAGCAGAGTCGGTATCGCAGTATACGTACCAGTCGCAGGCGCGGCCTGCCGAGCATCCCGAGTCTCTTCCGCCGCTGCACCGGCCCGATCCCACCATGCAGTCCGTATACGACCACCAGCGGGCCCCGCCTCCGCCGGGACCGCCTGCCAGCTCCGGTCCTCCCGCCAGTATGCCGCAGCAGTACCCACAGGCATCCCAGCCGGGCGACCGGGGAACCATGTTCCCGATTTCCCAGTACGGAAGTCACTCGCCCTACCCGACCTCGTCGGCTCTCATGCCGCCCTCGACCGTCGCCGCGTCTCACCCCATACACCCTCAGCCCATCGCGCCGGCCCCGCCGAACAACCGGGGCCCCGTCGCCCCTGTCCTGCGGCCGATGCCGCCCCACGGTGGCCTCGGCGCCCATCCGCAGCCCGGCATGCCGTCCCCGTATGGGGCGATGTCGCCCGCCCCGCTCGGCGAGGATCAGCCCACCCACGTCGTTGGCTCTCAGGGCCGCCGAGGAATCCTACCCAGTGCGCCGGGTCGCCCCCCGGCGACTCCCATGGGCGCCACCGGCGCCAAGACAACCGTGATACCGCAGAAGGATGATGACGGCAAGTTCCCTTGCCCGCATTGCCAGAAGACGTACCTGCACGCAAAACATCTCAAGCGTCACCTGTTACGCCGTGAGTCAAACCTCCGACCCCCCATTCTCTCTCTCCCTCTGCCCACGAGCCCGGCCGACGAGGCCAGTTCTGACACTACCCAGATACGGGAGACCGGCCGTACATGTGTGTTCTGTGCCGCGACACGTTCTCGCGTAGCGACATCCTCAAGCGGCATTTCCAAAAATGCTGCATCCGGCGCGGAAACCCGCAGGGCGTCAGTCACTTGTCGCACCCGCAGGCTCATGTCAAGAAGAACGCGGCCGCGCAGCAGGGACCGCCGCCTCCGCCGATGTCGATGCCCATGCCCATGTCGCAGCAGTCGCAGCAGCAGCAGCAGCAGACTCAGCCGTCGCCGACGCCGCAGCAGCAGCAGCAGCATGCTCCTCCGCAGAAGGCTCCTGAGGGCGACCTCAGCCACATGAACGGCGGCCTCGGCGGTCTGCAGTCAGAGAGCATGCCTCACTTTGGGTTCCAGGTGTCCGAGGGCGTGAGCAACGTGCCGGCCGACCAGGCCCAGCTGTCGCGAGCGAACAGTGTCAGCCGATTGGACAATGGAAACTCGCAGGACCGGGCCAGCGTCCCCGCCCCCGGCATCAACGCGCCGAGCCGCTCTGGAAGCTACGGTCCCGAGTACAACAGCAACAACAACAACGGCAACAACAACGGCGGCGGCGGCGGTGGAGCCGGCGGCGGCATGAACCAGCAGATCGGCAATTACAACATGCAGCCGGGCCAGAACGGTATGCCGGCCTACACCGCCGAGCCCAACACGAACCATCAGGCTGGCCTTGAGTGGCCGCAGATGTTTCAGTCCGGTGCGCAACCTGTCCTCGTCAGTCGTGGATTCCCTCCTAATAGTGGACAGAGCCAGATCGTAACCAAACCAGGGCATAATGCCGACGCCGGGAGAGCTGAAGGTACTCCATGGGCAAGCTCGCACCACCAATTCCTTCCCTTTGACCACTACGGCCAGGCGCCGCCGCCGCCCCAGGACCCCTACATCAAGATATCGACCCGAATCCTCTACTTCTTCTCCCAGGGGTCCACCATGACAAGCCAACATTCGGGTCTCGGGTCCTATTTCTCGCCCGAGAACACCAGGAACTTTCTCGGCAACTACAAGCATTTCCACCCACATTTTCCCTTTTTGCACATCGCCACCGTCCAGATGTCTGACACCTACACCGGCCTCCTCGCCGCCATCTGCTGCGTCGGGGCCTGCTATTCCGACCACGTGCCGACCTCGGACGCTCGCCGACTCACGGACCTCCTGAGGGAGGCCCTCTCCCGCCACACCTGTTTGTTTGCTGACCCCGATGATGACGACGATCATCACCCTAGCTTTTCTGCCGCCAGAGTCTCGGCCTCGAGACTGGACGTGGAGGAGCTGCAGGCCTTCATCTGCATGATCACCCTCCTCGTCTGGAACGGCACCCCCAGACAGCGCCATATCGCCCGGGTCATCTACCCGCGCATAGCGTCTTGTGTTCACCGACTGGGCCTGTTCAGAGTCCGGTCTGACGGGCCCGGGATCTCGCCCCTCCACCACCGCAACCCCCACCCCCATCGGCCCGACTTCTATCCCCGGTCCGTGTCGCCTGCCTCTTTTGACTGGTTCGGCTGGATCAGGCAAGAAGAGCGGGTCCGGCTGGCCCACGTCGTCTTCCTGTGCGACACTGCCATGGGGCTCTACTTCAACCTTGCGCCTCAGTTTGACTGTTTCGACCTCCAGATTCCGTTGCCGGCTGACGACGCCGCGTGGGACGCAAGGTCGGCCGAGGCATGCGCCGAAGCCCTCGGCCTCTGCGGTCCCGCCGCCGTCAGGCTGCGAAACCCAAACGGAACCCAACAACCGACCCAGCCCCAGGCAGATTTCGTGCTGCAGGCCCTACTCGACAGCTCGGACAAGGTCCAGCCCGAGAGCACAAATCTCCTTGGCAAATTCATCCTGATACACGCCATCCTGTCCCTCATCTGGAAGGCCGTGGCCGACAGGGCCACTCCGGACATGGAGTCGGCAGCAGCCGCAGCAACAGCAGCCGAAACAGCAGCAGCAGCCTCACCAACATACCCGACCGACAAGACCATCCGGCCGGCGGTGCCCCCCGCCTCTCCCCATCCTCTCAACAAGCTTGCGACCGCATTGGACAAGTACAAGAAAAACTGGGATGCGGACATGTCCCGACAATTTCCCCCCTCCCCGGTTTCCGGCAACCCCAGGCGACACGGATTCTCGCGTGACGGGATTTATTTCCACTGGCTCGCCAAGATCATGATTGGCCAGTTCCAACCAGAACACCTCGAGATTCCCAGTGACGAGCGGTTCGCTCAGGTGATGCACTTGGTCAGAGCAACCAAGGCATGGGTTATATCTGACGCGGCATCCCGTGGGGAAGAGCTCGGATCGGTCGGAGACATGGACCCCAGTTATGGAGTCAAGAGTCTCACCCTGGACATGGTAGGAATCTTCAAACCGCTCCCGAGCGTGATGCATGATGCCATCATCCCCTCGATCGGGCCTGGGATGAGCGCGGAAGACAGAGCGGCAGCTTGGTAGCAGGAAGGAGGGGGGGAGTGTCCGCTCGGCTCGTATCCTTATTGCATACATGGCGTCTTGGTGGTTTTTCTCACTTCTCACCTCACATGGGCGAGGCGTAGGTGGTGGCGGGTCGGCGAATCGGTGGCTGGCTGGCTGGGATGCAGGCTCAGATGCGTTCTATCAGGCTGTTTTTACTGTGTCGGTTTCCTTTTATCATTTCGTGTCATCACCAACCAGCATTTGTGGGCCCGGCACCGCTCCCATCTCCACCAAGTTCTGGATGACGATGACATGGTTTGGGTGGCCAAGGTCTGTCCGAGATGCATTTGCGGGCAAGAAAATCAGGAAGCGGATGATCATGATGGGATGTGATAGACAGCGAGGAGGGCGATGTGGGGGAGCAGCCGGGATAGGCGAAAATGCCAGAATGAATTTTTGTCTTGTTTCATTTTTTGCTGTCTCTCGGTGTTGTTTCCTGGGATTCTGATTTTGCATCTCTGCGTGGCTTTTATTAGACTTGATGCAAGAAAAAAAAGCAGGGGGACGGGGGCGGAGGGAGGTGGTGTGGCCTTGACCAAATTTGCGCAGGCGGACTGGACTGGGGGGCATTTTCCCACGGGGTAGATAAAGAGATTGTTATGAGCAGAGGTGGCAGTCGCTGGGACGGTGATCGTGGCGATCGATGGTGGTGGTGACGGTGATTATGGTGAATCCGGTTATTATGGCGAGTGCGCTGACGACGCTGACGATGCTGATGATGCTGATGCTGATAGTCGCGATGATGGCGGTGGTCGTGATCGTGGTGGTGTTGACGGTGATTATGGAGACGATGCTGATGATGCTGACCATGCTGATGATTGCTGGTGCTGGTAGTCGCGATGGTGGTGGTCGCGATGGTGGTGATGTTGCCAGTGACAGCGATGATGACGATGATGGCTGTTGATTAGGATGGGTTCATATCAAGCTGTGGCGGTTGGTAGCAGGTTCCTTTGGTGTAATTTGATCGGCCTTCTTACCCTATATGATGTGATTCCTGGCCGAATAGCAACACCATCCAGCCAGGGGGGGGTATAGGGGGGATATATATAACTAAACGGTAGTGGGATGTCACTTGCATCGCGTGGGCATGACCCCCCATCTCTCTGGCAGCCATCTCGCCTTGTGTCTGCCTGCCTGCCTGCCAACCGGCTGTCCGAGAAAAATACACCCAACTCGCCACCATATCGTCCCTCTCTCAGTATTGAGGGCCTCTGACGTGTTGATGATGATGAACATTGTCCCTCACGTCCCAGTGGCCGGACGCGCGTAGTAAGTAGATGTTCCTGCATCGATACACCGCGCCACCTTTGCCCTCCCTGGCATTCGTCCCCGGTGGCTATTCGGATGTCCCAGTGTCCGGACTCTACCAGTAGACATCTGCTCTCCTGTGAGCCCTATTCTTCCAGTCGTGATATGGATGTCCTTGTCCCCGGTGCTCTTGCTCATGCTCGTAGCTACTGACATGCCCTGGTCCCCGGCGCTCTGTCCTTCTGCCTGCTATTCGGATGTTTGAGTCCCCGACCCTCTGCGAGTAGGACTCGGCTCTCATACGATCAACATCCATCTTTCTGGTGGTTATTTAGATATCCTGCCCCCCCGGGGCCGGACTCCGTCAATAGACCTCGGCTCTGCTATATCCTCCGTCCCCATTGCCGCTACTACCCCGTCCTAACCCCGCCTCTGTGATTGGAACTAAATGCCCGCACCCAGTCCAGCGGGCTCTCTGGATGACATCCCGGTGCCCGGACTCCCACAGTCAACATGCCCACGCCAATCCCTGCGGGTTATCTGAATAGACATATCAATCCCCGGACCCCATGATTGGAACTACCCCCTAACCTCTTCCTTGCCCCCCCTTTCCTCTCTCTGTGCCCCCCACCCCGCTCACCTTGGGGTGTGACAATCTCCACGTCCGTGCCGAGGGCCCTTTCTCAGCCACGTGAACTTATCCGGTCTGGGAGGAGCGGGGGGTGGTCAAGAGGCAGTGTGGCTGGACCATTCTAGCTGGGCAAGGGAGCCCAAGTAGCCAGCTCGGCGCTCAGGATGGTGGGGGTGGCGTAGGCGGGGGCGGGGACGACGGAGCCGGGGGTGATCCCGTCCGGCCAGCCTTGTCTAGGACGATAAGCTTCGGGGTCGCGCGGTCCAGCGATCTGAGGTCGTCCTCGGTAGGCTTGAGCGCCAGCCGCTCCTCGGCCCGGTCGGAGACGTACATGCCGACGATGCCCCAGGCCACGAGACCGAGTCCGATCCCGAGCCGGGTTCTCGGAGCGAGGTTCTTGTATGCCCTGGGTGGGTAAGGCTTGGCAGGAGCGAGGGGGGTTGGGTGCCGGCTTGGGCGAGTGTCCCGGCCGGCGGGGGGGAGGGGGGCGATTCATTTACTCACTGCCACATTTGACCCCTTTTTCTTCTGCCGGTTTCTGTTCCCTAGTGGACCGGGCCAGGGGGGCGGGGCGGCGAGCAGACGAGATGGAGAGGTGTCGTGGTGATTTTGCGCCGGGAAGGTGGGGGAGGGAGATAAGTGGGGCTCACATAGCAGGGCGGGTGGCAGGGACCATGACGGGGGCGCTGGAGCTGGAACCGGGGGCACACCGCTTCGGAATCGAAGCCGATAACGGAAACAACTTTCTCGTGGTCATCTGGGTCTACTGTTTGGATGTTGTTTATCGCTCGAGTGGCGATGGCGTCCGTTGTCTATTTCGGTTGGCCAGAATTGGGCCGAGTGATGGGGTCGGTCGACTTGGCGTGGCCGGAATGGGGCCGAGTGATTGGGTCGGCCGCTATCATCAGACTTGCTGGCAGAGTTTATGACATGACCACCATGGCCACATGAACAGGCCGAGTGCTGGAGGGGTCGATCGGCGTAGCCAGTGACCGGCCCATTTTTGTGCTGCGGTCAACTTACCACCATTGCCAACCATGATGCCGACCCGCACGCCTTCCAGCATCTGGCCAATAGATGGCCCGGGGGCAGGCAGCCACTCACTCTCTCGAAGCCCTTTCAAGCAGTGATGGAGCCGAATCATCGATCCCCCGGCCTGGCAGAGAACGCTCCCGGCCCCTCCAGAGTAGCAGCAGCAGCAGGAGTAGTAGTAGCCTGCAGAGTAGCAGAGCAGAAGCAGCAGCAACAGGAGTAGTAGTAGTAGTAGGGATGGTGGTGGGCCGCCCGGCCTGGCGGAGAGAGAGCACGAGCACTCCAGGCCCTTCAGAGTGGTGCAGGGGACGGGTGACCAGCCAAATGATGGGCCAATGTCCAACATGGAGACCAAATCACGGCGTGCAATTTGGACACGACACCACAGCAGACCCTGAAGCTCTCTGATCGAGCGCGTGTCGAGGGTCCCACTCGTACTCAAGGCCCCTTTCGCGTCGGAATCCATAGCCTAGCTGGCCGGGCCGTTCCATACCAGGACCCATAACCCGGCAGGACCCGAGGTCCTTCCAAATCAGGACCCATAACCCGGCAGGACCCGAGCCGTTCCAATATTGGATCGATAACCCATCTTGTCCTCGAGGCCCTTCCATACCATGATCCATAACCCGACAGGACCCGAGCCATTCCAAAATCGAGATCCACAGCCAATCTGACCTCGCGGCCTTTCAAAATCAGGACTCATCGCCCATCTGGCCCTCGATATAACCTTCCGTATCAGAATTCATAACCTGGCAGACCCCGAGGCGCCCCAATTCAAGCCTCCCCCCCACCCAACACACCAACCAGCGACCCCAACAGGCCCGCGAGCCCTGGAAACAGCAGTCGGCGACCCTGCAAAGACCCCAATCGCGTGAGCTCAGGAATAGAGAATCCGGCAAATCCGGAATACAGTCTTGAAAACAAACATGGAGCCTGCCGGCCCTCAGCAGCAGCAGCGGGCACCACGCTCACCAAGACAGACAGACAGACGCACCTACTCCCAAGGCGCACGCATGTCACGCGTCCTCGCCAGAGATGGCCATGCCGCATCTCTCAGACGGATGCGTCACGGGCCACGGATTGACCCGCGCCTGAGCCAAGTGGTATTTTGACTGGTCTCAGGCTATCTAAAATGTCAGGGATCTGACTCCCGGCTCGGAGGGGGGATCCCGGGTTTCCCTGGTGGGTTTCCATCGAGAACTTGGAGATGGGGAGAATGGTCTATTTCTGCGTAAGGGCATCTCCACCGCCAGGTCGGCATTGATCAAGCGCCAGATTGGAACTCATCCAGGCCCCACTGGCCAGGGCCACAGTCCTAGTGGCCGACCCGGCCATTTCCATATGTAGCTATTCCCGACCGGCGGCCCGCCGCGTTTCACGATGGATCCCATCGATGCACCCCAAGTCCCGACCGCCACCCCACTCGACCAACTCCACCCAATCCCTCTCTTCCGCGGGCAGCCATATCCCAGGGCCCCAGTGCCGGCAGCTCGTTCTTCTGCCGGGCTCGGTCATCCAATAGTTTCATAGCTTCTGCTATGGACTCCGTCCGGGATGCTGGCCTAACGGGTGGATCCGTGCTGGGCCGGTAAGGCTTGAGACCTCCACGCGTACCTTGCGCACCATCCCCCTAGAAGGCCAAGTGGCCCTGGTACATATGTGATAGGTGTGGCGTATAACGAGGGTACCGGCCCGCGCTGGATGATGCACATGGGACCCACCCATGTCCCCTTGAGCTTGTCATGATCCACTGGGCCCTTGACTCTCTCCTGCACCAGGTCGCGTTCCTGGTACTCGACTGGTGGCGCAGTGCTCTGGTTTCTCCAGATCCATCATAGCCAGCTTGCAGCATTCTGCACGTCATTGCAAACGTTATGAGGTTATGCAGACGGCACGCCAGAGGGGTCCCTGTGTCTCGTCGAGGTGGCGACCATCTGCTCCGTCAGACTTAAGGTTGCTGGGGATTCCATTCTGTAGATCCCGGTAGGGCCGGGATCCACCGGCCCGCATTTCGGGTCGCGACACCAAGCCGTGGACTACGTCTCTACGGCGGCGAAGCATACATCTCCGAGCCATAGACCACATCTGTCCATCACACAGGTATAATATCTCGGCCCTGTAGAATACATATCTCCGGGCCATCGACTGCATCTCTCCTAGCCGTGGACTACCAATCTCTAAGCCATGGACTACGCATCTCCTCGCCGTGGACTACGGCTCTATATGCCCAGATGGCTCGGGCCAGTCACGCCCCTCGAGCCTCACAGGGCGCACACACCACACACACATCACACGTATTCAAGGGCCAGCCACGTCTCTCAACGGATTATTCTCGTGACTCGGGCCATCCTGGGCACACACTATCTGTACCTCCGGCCGGAGCGGTCAAGCCAAACCAAGGCTGACATGCCCCCCCCTCCCATCCCCCCAGCCCCCGCCCCCCGCTGCTCACTTGAGCAGCGAGTTCCAGCGGATCCCCTTGGGCCCGATCTCGCTATAACGGAGAGAGCGATGTTGGTCAGCACGACTGATTATCAAAATTGGACACAGGCGGGTAGAGAGGAAAGGGTGGGAGGAGAGGGGAGGAGAGGGGAGGGCTTACTTGTACTCGACCCGCGTCAGGCTCATCTGGCGCTGACACTCCGCCGTGTTAGGGTCGGAGGATGTCTGGCAGTAGGCCAGACGCGCGGCCACCAGGCAACCCAGGAACGAGGCCTCCTCGAACCCGTGCTTGGTCCACTCGCCGAGGTAGGTCGGCAGCGGGGCGAGCCGGATCGAGGTGGGGGTCTGGCCCCGGAAGTTAGCCGGCATGGGCGCAAACACGTCGATCGGCGCGCCCATGGGCACGGGGGCCGCCACAGTAAAAGTCCTGGTTCCCCCCACAGCCAGTGAAGGCCATGAGGTTCCCCAGAAGGAAAGGTCCAGCCGGACCA
>JAOYNC020120954.1:0-27597 GCA_025802115.2 Bertia moriformis
CAGGTTCATCCAAAGTCTTGATCATGCAGGTCCGGGCCCCTAGATTTTGCTGGTAATTTGCTAGATGCGCCGGGGGTACCACACCACAATCCCGACGGGGCAGCCAAGATGCGGCTGAGCGGCAGAGCGACAGCGAGGAAGAACACGCACCGAACTCGGGAGATCGCGGACCACCTTGATGACGGGCCGACCGACCCGGGGTCGAAACGCGAGCTACAGTCTACCGCCCACTCCCTCCCTGGCTCTGCTGGCTTTTCTCGTTCTTCTGGCTCTCATGGCTGCGTTCGTGCCTTTGTGGTTATCCTGGCTCTCCTGATGTTCCTCCTCCCTGACCCGGACCCCGGCCCGGGTCAGGCGCCTGGACTCCACCCCCACCTACCCCAAAGGGAAGATAGACGGCAGCAGCAGCACAGGACGTGCACCGGACCGAAAACACTGCCGTTTCGGCCGACAGCAAGTTTCCGGCTCCCCAGCCAGTCTGTGGTCGGAAAGGGAGGACGGTCAAAAGAGGGTCGGCCGAGGCGGGCGGCGGCGACCGGGCATCACGATCGCAGGCTCCCCCTCCCGCGCCTACTGGCCAGTGGCCGCTGGCCGCCCACAGGCCGCGTCGCACAGAAAGTGGCAGTCCAGTGAGCGTGGTACGTTCGGCTCTGATCTCCGCCGCGTCATGTCGCACCGCACCACCGCACCTGTCAAGATCTCAACCAAGATGGCACAAACCAAACCTTGTGCCCTCGTGGGTCATGACAATGGCAGAAAGCAGCCGACTCGGCCAAGAGTCGGCCCATTGTGGCATTGTACCATTGTGCCACTATATTCCCGGCTGTCCCTGGTCTTTTTTTTAACGACGCCCGTCTGTCCTCGCCAGGGAAGGGGATGCCGTTCTACTGGCCACGCCAAGGCGCGGAACGGCAGAACCGTTCCGGCCCTCATGTGCCAGCCCTCCTCGGTCGGGCCCGGACTGACCCTGCATTTTCTGCTACTACCTACACTACCCCGATGAGGAGCCCGGCAGAGTGTGATCAGCCTGGCGGCCTTGGCCTCGCGTCATCGGGAAATATCGGGCCCGGGGGGGGCACGCGGAAATGAGGCCTGCTGGCAGCCGAGGCCGCAGCCGCAGCCCTTTAATGGACGGCCGCGCCAGTTTCACTCAGTCCCGCCGCAGTACCAGCGAGACCTGGCTGCCGACCACTCAGGACCCATCTGGTCGCCGACCTCAGCCTGCACTCGGCAGCCGGCTGGCGGCACCGGTGAGCCCCCCTTCTTCTCTTCTTCTCACCCGGCGGAGAATGGAAGAATTCCGCACAAGGACAGAACCCGTGGCTGAGGGGCATGTACGCTGGTGAAAAGCTCGTCGCCATTGCAGAGGACGTCGCAATCGTCAGATGGGCCCGACAGCCAACTGCACCTTTCTGACTCGGTGTTGCTTCCTCGCCCTGCACGGCCTGCCTGCGCGCACCGCGCCTCAGATGCACCTGACGAGCTAGGCCGGGGCGTGATGGCAGCAGCAGCCATCACGGCCCGATGGTATCACATTTTTCTGCCTCTTCATCTTCGCAGCCCTGATCTAATCGCAGAAGAAAAAAATAGACGAGATCCGTTGGGGGAGATCAGGGGCAAGTTCATGTGGGGATCATCCCGGAACTGACAGCCTGTCTACAATCACGGTTGCAGTCTCTCCGGTGGGGTTGGCTGCTTGGCCGCCAGGGACCAATGTGTGATGAGCAGACTGACTGACCTGAGGGCTAGACCATGCAGCCCCCCTCCTCCGTCCTCTTCCCTCAGCCTCCTTTTCTCCTTTAACGTCGCATCCATTCGAGGGCATGGCAGGCATGGCGGGCCCCCGGGATCGCGCCTATCCATCCACCCACCCACCAGCAGTGGCCATGCTGGCGCGAGCCTGCTACTGCCTGCCTCCCGCTCAACGATCCCATCGAACCCACCCGGCCACGCGTTGGGAGTCGAGCGGAGGGCCTTTTGGTCATGCGATGGACGTGGCGGCGAGATTTGCATGGTTCGACTGGCTGGCTGGCTGGCTGTCGATTCTGTCACTCATCGGCTGCCGGCTCAAGCAAGGCAGCACGATCGTCGGACCGCCCTGGCCAAGCGCCCACACACTCAGGGTATGATCACGCCGAGGGCAGTTTTGGCCGCTTTCCTTTTCCTCTCTATTGCCGTGAGCGCGCCCGCTGGATCGCGCCCTGCTGGGTGTCAAAGGACCGCGTTTGCTTGGCAAATCCGGGCTCGGTCGGATACGACGGCGGGAGATCGGCAGGGAAGAAAGGAACACTGTACTCGGCTGGTCCTCTACCGCCCCCGATCTACCATCAAGTCGAGCTTCGATTCACTGCACTGCCAAACCACCACTGGAGGCCACTGCAGAGGCCCCCTACAGAAGCAAAATTCTACCGTGGGTTGGCCAGTCAATCTACTGCCACATGCCGCCGGCCACGCCGCGAAAGTGGCGCGAGAGATGCCTCAGCCGAGCCGAGGCGGGATTTATCGCCAGAGGCCTCTCCGTGCGGACCATTTTCTCCGACCGAGCAGTGTGCGAACACCCACATGGCCGACCGGGGCTCCGTCTTCATATGCCTGCCTGCCGCGGCCGCCGAGCGCATCCTTGGGAGGCTGGCCATCAGGAACCGGGCTAGGCCGGGCCGGACGGAGGACAGACACTAGGCTGCCAAGGACGGCATTCTCGTGTGATTAGACCACAATTACCAGGCCTATCATCAGGTCGAGAGTCGAAATCACAGGTATGTTGGTACCGAGGCCCCGGTAGCGCCAGACTAGCCGGGTAAAAACCAGGCCGGAGCGACTTCGGACAGTCGGCTCAGCCTGCCAGAGATGGATGGCCTCAGCTTGCTTCAGGCCATCGGCTAACAACCCGTGACATCACGCCCGCCCGCCCGACCGACCGACCGGCGCTGAGAATCACATGGGTTGGCTGTTGTGGCGTGACGTGGTAGGGGATCTGGCTGGCCTGCTGGCCGGGGGGCGGATGTCGACAACGCCTGGGGGGGCGGGTACCTGGCTGGGCGGGGACACCTGGCCGGGGGCAGGGTGTCAACGACGCCCGGCTGGGGGCGCCTGGCACGCCTGACTGGGGGAGGATGTCGTCGACGCGGCGCCGGGGGAGGCAGACGGGAGGAGGACGAGGGGAGAGGGGAAGATCTCCTTCAGCGCTGTTCATCTGACAAGGGGTTCTGCCGACTCGGCCAGCTTGAGAGCTCGGGGGGTTTTTGGTTTATTTTTTTATGTAACGCCTCCCCTCTTCCACGCATGCAGAGCGAAAAATCAACCCAGAGCTGCTTTGCTGCGAATGAATTTACGCCCGGTTTGGACTAGCGGGGGGGAGCTCACGCCAGCTGAGTGCGGCGGAGCGGCGAACTACTCTGAAACATGGCCATCGGCCGCACATCTGCTGGACACCCGGCAGGGGATCCCGAGCAGCACGTGTGGGCCGGAGTGGCTTTGCATCTGGGAAGAAGGGGGGAGAAATGAGGCATCGAAGACGGCAGCGGCAGAAATGGAAAGGGAACGCAGGAGGAAAAGAAATGGTGTGGGTGGGCGTAATTGGCCGACCCCCGGGCGGCGATTGGCAGCCGGACACTAGCTAGCTAGCTGGCTAGTCCAGGAACCAGATAACGGAGCTATGAGAAGAATAACATTGGCAGTAATAAACAAGGACAACAGCTGCCCTCGGTCGGGAGGGAAGCCCCGTCGAGTGCCCGGTTTCCCCAAGCGGTACTGGGGACATTTGTGGCTTTCGAGAGAGCAAGAGCCGGCGAAAAAACATGCCAGCCTCCCTCGCGAGGAGTCGCCTCCAACAGGCAAAACAGCAAGCGCGGGCTCGAAAACACCCCGCACCGTGCAAATAGGGTGGTCGGTGCTCGTCCGTCCGCCAAGTGCCGGATTTTCCTCATCAACTCATATGCAGTTCATCTGCTCTGCCGGCGGCGGGCCCCGCCTGGTCTATTTTGCCAATCAGTCTGGTGGTGGTGGTGGCGGTGGTGGTCGTCGAGTCGTCAGGGGGGGGCGGCGGGGGCGCACCGCACCGCGCACTGGAGATTGCAATCTCTCCTCCACCGGCCGTCCCCCCTCCCTTGCCCCCCCGACGAAACCCCTGCTCAGCACCCAGACACAGACAGGCCAGCCCGCTCCGTCGTTCTGCGGGTGATTTATTGGGTTGCCCTTTTCCGGGGGGGGACCCTCGCTGAATAGATTATTTGGCTGCTCAGCTTCTTCCTGCTTGTCGGCAACGGCGGGGATTGCACGGTTCACTTTTTGCTCCTGCCCATGGTGCTCCCGCCGCTACTGCTCCCGCCGCTGCTGCTTCGGCCGCTGCTTCGGCCGCTGCTGCTGCTCTGCTGCTGCTCTCCCCCGGACCGTACCGCATCCAGCTTTCATTCTCTCCCATGCCCTCCTGCCCCCGCCGCCCCGCCCGCTCCCGCATCACCTCGGAGCCCACCCCCCTCCTGCTCCATGCTCCAGCCATCTACCCCCCCTCCTTCTCTGTTTCCCTCACCCCCCTTCCGCCTCCTGCCACCCCCCCCCATCCGCTCCTGATGCGGTTCATAAGGAGCCAGCCTCCCGACCCACGGGGGGGTGCCCGTCCGCCCGTGTCTACTGTGACGTATATTCAAGCCCTCTTTCCGGCCAAAAGCATGTGGTGCCGGTGTACCTCCGTTCTCTTCTATTTAGTTTTCGTTACCTGATAGATACCGTGAGGGCAGATACCCTCTCGCCCCTCCGCCGATCGCTTCATCAACATCAACAGACAGCGAGTCTCCCGCGAATCGTGTTTGTGGACACTATCGCCTCACCTTTTTGTTGTGGCCTTCGCCGGGTTGCCTCGCCCCATCGACCACGCCACGAACCAGCCGGCCGGATTTGGGAGGGGCTGGGGAGGAGGGGGTGTGTGCGAACCGGAAGTGGATACGGCTTCTCTTCTGCTCTCTGCTGCCGCACACCGGACCGGAAGCGAGTACGGCTTGTCTTTGCTCTCTGCCGCGGAAAAGAAAGAACCGGAAGTGTCTGGCCCGACCCATCGTCTGTCTTCTGGTGGGGGAAACTCGCCCCCCGCCGAAGGGCTGGGGCTGGTTTTCTCATATATGGACTGGCACGGCCGTGCTCGTCGCCCGCTCTCTGATCTTCGGACCGCCCTCGCACTCTCACTTGGGCGCCGTCTGAATCAATTTCCACCCCCGCTTCCTGTGCTTCATCTCACTTTCCCCATTTCACCCTTTTTCTTCTTTGGATACTGCTCCATCTCCAGACACCGCTCCATCTTCAGACACCGCTCCAACTTCAGATACCGCTCCAGCCAAGGCAGCATCCACAGCTGGAGCCACAGCTCCATCTGCAGCAGCCATGGGCAGTCAACTTTTCGTAAAGAGGCAGAAGATGAACATGCCGACCGGGCTTCCAGAATCAAGCTCCCGGGACGAGATGCAGACGCCCGAGCAGGCGGCTCGCGCGTTCCAGTGCGACTGGGACGACTGCTACAAGGTAAGCCACGACTCCCCGTCCTCCCGCCGCTGCCCCTCGTAGCTCTTTCCTCTCATGGGCTCGGAGGCTCCCCCGACCCGACCGCCGGTGGACGGGCGGGCGCGCGCGCGGAGGATGGCAGGCCGTCGCATGTGCGCGGACGCTGATCCCGTGCCCCCTCGGGGCCTTTCCGCTGCAGGGCTTCAACCGCAAGTCGGACCTCCAGAGACACTACCGAATCCACACGAACGACCGGCCGTTTACGTGCACGTTCAGAGGAGGCTGCGGCAAGAGCTTCATCCAGCGGAGCGCCCTCACGGTCCACACCCGCATCCACACAGGCGAGAAGCCGCATGCATGCAGTGTCCCCCACTGCGAAAAACGGTTTTCGGACGTGAGCAAGCCCCCCACTCCCCTCTCCCCGCCGAGACTCGACGCTGACCCCTCTCGTGCCGGCACAGAGCTCAAGCCTCGCTCGGCACCGCCGGATCCACACGGGCAACCGGCCGTACAAGTGCTGGATCAGTGGCTGTACCAAGAGGTATGTGCCGTATTCCGGAATTCCTCGGGACGACTCGTGATCGCTGACCCGAGAGGTGGACACAGCTTCTGCCGCAAAACGACGATGGTCAAGCATCAGAAGAAGGCCCACGGGATTGTGGATCCCGCCATCTTGGCGGCGGATGAGTACCCGTCCGACTCGGAGTGCGCCGACATGCCCCCGACCCCCGGGCAGCAGCAACCGATGATGGGATGGCCGGTGCGCCGGCCGGTCCTGGCGTCTAACAATATCCGGGCCTCGTCGTTCGCGGGCCATGGGCCAGCTCATCCTCCGTATAGCGACCCGGGCCTGGGCTACGACCACAACGCAACCATGTACCGGCACAGCATGTCCGGGCCCCTGCCGGATTATGCCGCGGCCGGGCCCGCATATACATACTACCATCAGCAGCAGCAGCAGCAGCCTGTATATCCAGTGCCAGCGCCGCGGCCGGTCCCGACGTTAATGTTTCCCCATCAGCCGCTCCACTCACAGCTGCAGCATCTGCGGCAGCAGCATGATCAGCTGGAGCAGCAGCACCAGCAGGATGAGCAACATCACCAGCAGACCGGCCAGCACCAGCAGAGTCAGCAACATCACCAGCAGATCGGCCAGCATCAGCAGGGTCAGCAACATCACCAGCAGATCGGCCAGCGCCAGGAGGAGCAGCAACATCACCAGCAGATCGGCCAGCGCCAGGAGGAGCAGCAACATCACCAGCAGATCGGCCAGCAGCAGCAGCATCATCACCACATGATGCAGCAGGCCATGCCGCCTCAGGGCTACTACTCTCCGCATCCGGTCCCGACCGAGCCCCATCCCCAGCCCCAGCTCCAGTCCCAGCTCCAGTTCGAGGCCGAGCCCCAGCTCCAGCTCGAGTCCGAGTCCCAGGTCCAGTATCAGCCCCTGGTCCGGCCCGAGCCGCCGAATCCATACGTCCTGTATGAGCTCGCTGATGTGGACCCGAAGATCACGACGCCCAGCCACATCACCCTGCCGAGCGCCAGGGCCAACATAAGCTGATCGGGGTTGCGGGGGGGGAGGGGAGAGAGGAGAGAACATGGAAAGGCGAGGCAGGGGAGAGAGGATAAGGGGAGGAGAGGGGAGAGGGGGACCATCAAGCCCCTCATGTGGAGTGAGCGGGAGAGGGGGACCATATTCCCCCCCAGTGAGCGGGAGAGGGGGACCATCACACCCCCCTCCGATTTGGACACCATCAAGTCTCCCCCTCGACGGAAACATCGATTTGAATTGGAGAGACCGAAGCGAGGTATAAAATAAAATACCAAAAAAAATTGCTTTTGTCACTTGCTTTCTCCCATGCGGCGAGGAATTCTACCGCGCCACGTAAATTGTAGGGATCAACCCTGGAGGGGAATAGCCTCACCCGCGATATCGCGACGACAGCACATGATACACTGATAGCGCCCACACCCATGTCATAATTGTAGCACCATCACGGGCCCGGGGCGACGACGCTGCTGGCTCGCATGCAGAAGAGGATCGTGATGGCAATAGTATAGCTCTAGTGCTGCTGTGACGCTGGAGATGGCGCCTCTGGAGCTTTGACCACTGAGCTACATGGTAAATTGACATGTCCCTACCTATCTGCAATCGCCGGGGGATCACTGGAATCTGTATAGCCAGCTCGCGGCACTGTGACCAGCGAGGAACCGCCGCCCAGCCGGCCAGCGAGCGCCCATCCACAAAGAAAAAGCATGTCGTCGGGCGGGGACGCCCGAGTCCACACCCCAAGTCATTGCAAACGTCACCCGCAAGGTAAGCCCAGACGTAACGCCTAAGGGATCTATCTCCCCGCGTCTCGCCGAAGTGGCGACCGTCTGCACCGTCCATGCCGTCAGGCTGCTGGGGATCCCATTCTGCAGAATCCGGCGGGGCCGGGATCCCCCAGTCCTCATTTCCGGTCGCGACAGTGGCGCCCGGAAGGGATCGCGAGCCGGCTCGGTTGAGCCCGCCGAAGCGGGCCAGGTCCTCCCGAGTTCCCCGCGGGGAAACAATGGGCTATGCCGAGGAAAGGATGACCGTGAGGTTATCTAGGACCTGAAAGGGCCCATAGCCAGTACGAAGGGCGATCTCGAGCAGACTGGGCTGATCCCAATGGTCAAAACGGGCGACCCTGATGCATCAGCACAACTATCAAGGCCAACCTGGAGGGACGAGGTCATCGACTGGGGATCGGCCCGACGACGGGCCCCGGGCCCCAGGGAGCATCAAAACGATCGGATATCTCCCACAGAAATGGGGGCCTTCAGACAGTAAGCCATCTCGGGGATGTAATCTTTCTCAGAGGCCAAAACCTGCCATATCTAACTGCTGTGGTTATCATCAGCTTCATGGCTGCTATAGATATAGTGTAGACGAACAACAAGGCAAGTATAATCAGTAGGGCGGGTAGTATATAGCATGGTACGGTCCTGTCCGTCACAGACCCATTGTGATGTCACTGCTGGTTGGGATGCAGGTGAGGGCCGTGATGGCGAGGCTGCTGCTCCAGCTGCTGCAGATGTGCCACAGACGAGCGGAGCGGTCCGAGACGAGCAGGGCGAGCTGCAGGCACCAGAAGACAGCTTGGTTATGATCTTGTCAAGGGACCGAGAGGGAGAAACTGGGAGGGGCTTGGGGGGGTAGGTATATGGTAGGGCTCGAGCCCCCCTCTGGGGAAGAGGGACGAGAACCAGGTATTGTCTGGTATACAGCTGGCTTGACCTCTCCTCCTCCTCTCCTCTCCTCCTCTCCTCCTATCCTCCTCTCCTCCTATCCTCCTCTGGCTGCCCAATGGCCCCATTCGCACTTGAGCCTCATCACAGGACTGAAGAAAGATCGAGACCTGCTGCAGCAGACCAGCTGTCAAGTCATCAGTGCTGCATGTCTTTCCCGGCCTCCGTCCAGTTTGACGAGGAAGGGTTAGATAGAGCAGAGCACAGACTCAGAAGCTCGGGGGCTGCAGTCCATCGCCTCCATCCCTACCATTCCTCCCCAGCGCTATATGAAGATGAGATGGGAACATGGTTAAGATCTCTCTCAATCAGCCATCGGATGAACAGCCTAGCCACACTACCCTTGATTCCGCGAGCCTTATTAGCCCCGTGAGCCGGAAGTATTCCAGCACCCAGCGGCTTTCTCCTTTACTTCAAAGCTGACAAAAGCTCCGACGGTGTCCTGACGGCGAGGGCGAGGGTAGGAAAGCGCAATTACTGCTACAGCCGCCAATCCCGATGGATCTTTTTTTCCTAGCCCATGCATCTCTGAAAGGCGTAGTGGGCCTTCTCTTGAAGCTTCCTTTTCCGACCTCTCCACGCGGCAGCAGCTGGGTGCTGGCGACGCGAGTAGGGAGCGAGAGCACGTGATCCATTAGCGCTGATATTTTTCGTGGTGGGCCTGGCACCACGTGCCAAGTCAGAGAAGCGTGGGGCGCTGGCCGGGGGGTGGCGGGCAGGCAGACCAAGGCGAGGCAGGCAGCCGAAGCAAACGTGGCAAGCGCTGACAACGGGTTCAGAAAAAGATACAGACAGACGCCAGGCTGGCGTCCGTCCGTCCAGCAGCCGGTCGATCCCGAATCCCCGACCACGGTACCACTCGCCCAGCCCCCCTTGTCTCTTCCATCGACCCTCTATCAGCGCCTGGGGCTGGGGCGTGACCATTGATCGCCATGAGCAGCAATGCCCTCTGGGCAGCAGCAGAAGCGCCCTCTGCCCGCGGCATGACGAACATGATCCGGCTCGGCACCGGCTTCGGCCGGCGCTGGCCGACGGCGGCCGTGGCGGCGACAAGCCTCTATCGGACGCGCCCCGGCGCCGTCGCCGTCGCGACCCGATCCCTCCTCCTCACCCGCTCGTACTCCTTCTCCCGGCCATCGCTTCGGCTTCCAGCTGCGCCTACTCCACTCTCCTCCCCTTCATCCTCCTCCTCCCCCTTCTCCCCCTTCTCCTCCTCCCCCTCCTCCCCCTCCTCCTGCTGCTGGATGCTGCGGCAGGCCCGCCCCTTCGGCACCAACGGAATCTCGCCGATGCTCCTCGCCAGCCGTGAGGCCGCCGCGAACAGGAGTCCGAACAATGCCGCGGCCCAGACCGCGTTCTATCAGCTCCTTCTCAGAGCCGGCATGCCTCAGATGGTGGTGGAGCGGTACGAGTCAGGCCGGTTTGCGGTCGGCGATGCCGGTACTGAGGCGTACCACCGCGCTCTACAGATGCTCAGCGGCACCGCTGCCGCCGCTGCCATTTCCTCCTCTCCCTCCGCCGGGGCCAGCATCCCCCACCACCACCACCTCCTTCATGGCACCGGCGCCGCCACGGCGCATACCCGAGCGGCCGCTCAGGCGGCCGCCGCCAGGGCCGTCGGCCACGATATTAGCGTCTCGAGCGTGTCTGGCGGCGGCGGCAGCGGCAGCGGCAGCGGCTCGCCCGGTGACCCGCTCAACATCATGACGCACGAGAGCGGCCGCACGTTCGCGTTCCGCGTCTTCCGATGGGTTGTCGTCTTCGGCTTCGTCGTCTACGTCAGCATGACGCTCGTCACCCTGATCATCGAGTACACCACCATGGTGAAGCGGCCGGGGGGGGCCAAGAACGAGTACCAGGCCGTCAAGTCCCAGCACCAGACCGTCCGCTTTGCCGACGTGCATGGCTGCGAGGAGGCCAAGGACGAGCTGCAGGAGCTGGTCGAGTTCCTACGCGACCCCGCCAAGTTCTCCACCCTGGGCGGCAAGCTCCCCAAGGGTGTGCTGCTGATGGGGCCGCCCGGCACTGGCAAGACCCTGCTGGCGCGGGCCGTCGCCGGCGAGGCCGGCGTCCCCTTCTTCTACATGTCCGGCAGCGAGTTCGACGAGGTGTTCGTCGGCATGGGCGCCCGCCGGGTCCGCGACCTTTTCGGGGCCGCCAAGGCCAAGTCGCCGTCCATCATCTTCATCGACGAGCTCGACGCGATCGGCGGGAAGCGGTCGGCCCGCGACTTCGCCTACAGCAAGCAGACGTTGAACCAGCTCCTGACCGAGCTCGACGGCTTCGAGCAGGGCAGCGGCGTCATCATCATCGCCGCCACCAACTTCCCCAAGCTGCTGGACAAGGCCCTGACCCGGCCCGGCCGGTTCGACCGCCACATCGTCGTGGACCTGCCCGATGTCCGCGGCCGGATCGCGGTGCTGCGGCACCACGCATCCAAGGTGAAGATGGACGGGTCCGTCAACCTCGAGGCGCTCGCGTCCTCGACCCCGGGCCTGTCCGGGGCCGACCTGGCCAACATCATCAACCAGGCGGCGGTGCACGCGAGCCGGATGAAGGCGCCGCTGGTGCGGCAGGTGGACCTGGACTGGGCCAAGGACAAGGCCGTCATGGGGGCCGAGAAGCGGTCGATGGTCATCAGCGACAAGGAGAAGCTCATGACGGCCTACCACGAGGCCGGCCACGCCCTCGTCGTGCTCCACAACGAGGCCTTCACCAGCAAGTCCAAGCTGTACAAGGTCACGATCCTGCCCCGGGGCCACTCGCTCGGCCACACCGCCTTTTTGCCCGAGATGGACTCACACTCGGCTACTGCGGTCGACATCCAGGCGTCGATCGCGGTCAGCCTGGCCGGAAAGGTGGCGGAGGAGCTCGCATACGGGGAGCGCCGGACCACGTCGGGGGTCTCCTCCGTGAGTCCATTTCTTCTGCTGCCCGTCGGCTTATTCTCCCCCTCCCCCTACCCACATATCCCCCCCCTCCCTCCACTTATCCCCCCCTCCACATATTCCTCCACTCCCCCTACTTATCACTGACCGTCCTCTTCAGGATCTCCAACATGCCACCAACAATGCCTTCCGCATGGTCACCCAGTTCGGCATGTCCAAGCTCGTCGGCCCGGTCGACTTTAGCGGCCACCGATACGAACTCCTCAGCTCCGAGACCCGGGCCCAGATCGAGAGCGAGGTGCAGCGCCTGCTGATGGACTCGTACGAGGACGTGCGCAAGGTCCTGATGTCGCGTCACAAGGAGCTGGACAGGCTCGCCCAGGCCCTGGTTGAGTACGAGACCCTGGACCGGGATGAGGTCGAGCGGGTGATCCGTGGCCACGCCTTGGCCCGGCCAAAGATGTCGACTGGGAAGCTGGTCCTGCCGGCCAGGCCGCACCAGGAGATCGGGATGACTGACGTGGAGCCGTCAGGAGGGGACAGTGATCCGCCGTCGACGCCAGGGGGGATCATCACCACGCCCAAGTGAGGTGTAGTGACAAGATGAACGGTGAGATAGATGGGAAAAGTGGAGGGGATAGGGGTCAGTCTCCACAAGGACGGGAGCGACCGACCAGGGGAGAGATAGCGCGGCGGCACGGCTGTATTGGCATGCATGAGTGATACCCACGCGCGTACCATGACAACCGTGGCAGTGGGGTGTCTTGGATGGGCGGGGGGAGGAGGGAGGCAGCGCCTGATGAACTGATGTCCGCACATACTTCCGCACCCAGCCGTGGAAAAGCCAGGACACCCGAGTCTCTGATCGAAGGAGAGATAGGGTGGGAAATGAAGGAGACAGGGTGGGCGGGGGGGCGTCAACGAGAACAAAAGAGGATACTACGAGGGCGAGGGGCGGGATGAATGAACGGGCCTGGGATTTGATCTGTGTTTTCTCCCCAGTTTCATCGTCCATGCTGCTTCTTTTCTTGTACGGGTTTAACTACGGGTTTAAAAACAGCGACAGCGCTAGCTCAATGGGTAATTTCTTTTTCTACATGGGGCTGTGGAGGCACACGGGCTGGATAGCTGATGCGGGGAGTAGAGATACGGGGCCGGAGGGGGAAGGGGGAGGGTTAGGCGGGCCTAGAGGCGGGTCGCGAGATAGGGGAGACTGGCTGGGGAAGCAAGGTATCCCGGAAGAGGGAGGACCTGCTAGGGGAAGGTGAGGGTAGGGAGGGGGGGGCAGTAAGGGGGAAGTAAGGGGGAGCGAGGTGGGATGGGGAGAGATGAGGCAACTCCAGCGGACGGGCGAGTGAGAGATACGAGACAGCGACGAGCTCGGAAACCCAACCCGGACGAGAGCGAGCGAGCAGACTGGCAGAGCCTGCCGAGGGAGCCGGGTTCATACAGACAAGACAGCATGGCCCCTAAATTTAAGGCGGCCGACTACAATCTTTTGCCGAGCCAAACTGCAAACTGTCAGATTAAAGTTGGCGGCGGAGACTAGTGCTGACGGGGGGGCCGGCAGTGCTGGCGGGGCAGATGGGATGTGTGTGTTCATGCGTGCGTGGGCAGGTATTTAATGGCGGTTCGTCCAGAACCAGGATATCGGCCGGTGTGGAGCGACCTTATCCACGATATATAGACTATACTGGCCAGAGAGAAAGGCGGCGGGTAGCAGGCCGCAGAGGTGCGCGTAGAATCGGTCGGCGCAGAGTGGGGAATATCCGGCATTGAAATGGAACCACGAAGCTGACGAGGGGAAGGGGGGGCCGCCGCGGGAGAGGAGCCGGGGTCGGTCGAGGTGGGGGTGCTTACATAATCAACACAATCGCCGCAGTGCAGCAACCGAGCGGTGTCTTTTCCGCGTTCTGGCACGCACCGTCCCGCCATGTCGTTCGTGGCGCGTGGCGGGCTGGTAGCACAGGCTGGTGGCACGTTGGTTCTGGCGAGATGGGGGATGTGGATAGATATGGTCTAGTGAGGGGGGTAATCACGCCAACAGAAGATCAGCGAAGCTGTAATCTCCCACAGGGTAGGATAGCATAGCCAGCCTGACTGACAGATACAGTCCGGCTGTCTGGCTTGGGGAGAGAGGGATGGTCAGTAGGGCCGTATATACATATCCTTGGTGGGACGGACATCAAAGCTGGCTGAGTTGTGGAACTGCCGGGGGAGACCTGATGCCAACACGGCGGACGGACAGGCCGACAGGCGGATGGACAGAAAGATAGTCACCGAGATATAGACTTATAGATAGATAGACAGGCAAGCATGTGGCTTCTGGCCTACGGTATATCCAGCCCAGACCACCCGGAAATCGCATGCACAGACAGGATATTTCATAGGACTTGGTTTATTCAAACGGAAGTGAGGAGGGGGAATGCCCTTTAAGAGGGCCCCCCTCCCCCCGGGCATCACGTGGGGCCCACCGGTTTTCCAGGTGGGGATCACCACCTGGCGCCAGAACCGGTGGGGATCCCTGGCACTTCCCACGGAAAAGTCCCCCAGGGAAGCCACACGCAGGCGCATAGATAATCAGGCAGTCAGATAGACAGTCTGACTGACATACAGCAGACAGACACACAGACTCGGACAATAGGCGGCCAGCTAGAAACACCGCCACCGACGAGACCGCCGCGCGATACACTGACGAGGCGGTGCGTCATACCGAACCGGTCACCCGAAGCGATATCCCCCTATATAAATAACGCAGCCTCCTCGAGCCGCCACTCACTCACTCACTCGTCTGTCAGGTCGATGACCTCAACGGTTCTGCTGCATTTCGGGGCTCGTGACGAGGATGATGATGAACCGGCGGTGCCGGCAAGATCGACGAACTCGGCGAACCCTCTCCTGGCCTCCACCCTAGCCGCCATCTCCTCCAGATGATCCTCGGCCACAACCATGCCGTCCCCGTCCTCAATCTTGTCCTCCTCGCCGCCGCCGCCCTCCTGCGGCCGGATCGGGCTCGTTCTGGTCAGGTTCTCGGGGGGGGTGGGCGACGTGCGCGGGCGGGGCATGATCGATTCTCTGAGCAGGACATCTGCCAAGGAGTCGGTCAGCTCGCGAATGCCGGCCTCAGCCGGGCGGGCTTCTGCCCCGGGGCGCGATGCTCACCTCTGGAGCGGTATCGAAAGTGATATACCGCAGTGGGCAGCCCGGACGGGAGTGAGTATATGGCATAGTTGGCCGGCGGGGGCGGGAGTGCCGGGCCGTATCTATACGTCCGGGCAGACAAGCAGCAGCCGGGCAGAGTCAGAAGATGGGCAGAGACCGCCGAGGGGGGCAGGCGGCGGGGGGGCGGGGACGAGGGGACGGGGGACGGGCACACGCACGACGTCTTATGTGTGCAAGTAGTGCTGCCGAGGGCCTCCTTGTGCAGTTCCGGCAGGTCGAGGATGGCGTTGAGAGAGACGGCATGGCAGTGTGAAACCGGACGGGCGGGGAATGAGGGGTGGCCGTCTCGGAGCTCATACACCGAGACCAAGATCGTACCGAGATTCTTGATATAATCCATGTGGGCCTTGATCAGGCGGGGATCGTCCTCGTTGCCTAAGTGGAGGAAGAAGAGTCCAAGACGGATCAGCAGAGGCAGCAGCAGCAGCGGCGGCGGCGGCAGCAGCAATGGGGGTCGACTGGAGCGGGACGCGGCGGGACGAACTTGTGTCAATGGCTGAAAAGTGAAACGGCCGGCACATGGGCAGGGGATGGTCTGAGCCTTCGAGTACGACCCCTTCCATCAGAAAGGCCGGGTAGCCCCAGGACGGCCTCCACATGGTCATGGCCACGGTAAGGCCGTCGATGGTCAAGACAAAGCAGAAAATGCGGCGGTGGTCGGGAAGGTCCTCGCCGCATGTGCTGGTCCGCCTCACCATGATCCAGAACTCGGCATCGTCGCGGCTCTCGATCAGCTTGTTGGATACCGCCCGCAGGGCTCGGTCACGGGCCACGGGCTGCTGCGGGTCGTCGTGCTCCCGGGCCGCGGGCTCGCCGACGCCGGAGCCGATGTGGACGGTGACGGAGATGCCGGAGAAGTCTGTGGCAATCGTCATGGCGGCGGTGGTCGTCGACGAAAATGAGGACTAGGATGAGGATGAGGGTGGCGAGGACGACGGGCCGAGCTTGGGGGTTGAAAGACGGCTCGGTTGGGTAGGAGGCTAGGCAGAGTGGGTCCAGGCCGTGCTCGTTTTCAGCCGAGAAAGGAGGGGGTTGGAAGATTAGAAGGAGCGAGGGGACCCGGCCATTCCGCCGACTCGGCGGAATGTATGGCCCCGAGCCAGGAGGCCACGTAAGACAAGAATAAAAAAGAAGAAGTAGGTGGGCCCGGCCTCGAGGAGGCCGAGAAAGAACATCTGGCTTGCCCACCGGGGCAGTGTTCCCTGTGTGGCTGCTCTGGCTCTGGGGGCCTTGTGGCCACTCTCCTCCCCCACTCTCCTCCCCCACCGGCAGATGTAGCGGCGTACGTAGCCTGACGGCAGGTCATCAATCAGCAACTGGTGCAGCAGCACCTATCTGTTTCATTCCTCTTGGGGCGCCGATCCAACAAATATAGGAGATCAAAAGCACCGGTCTGGTCAGAATTGTCTCGGGAATAAGAGGATATAATTCCCCCAGTTGGCCAGGAATATCTATTGGCAACCACAAGACTGATTGTTGGAATTGGAACTGGGGGTGGTGTTGGTGGCGGTGCGGATGCTGGTCCTGATAATGCACCTGCCCGTCCTCGGGAGTCTACTACTTTCAGCACATGTGATCCGGCGATCGCGGTGCCAGGGCGGGGACTCGCACGCGTCGGCAAGGATGCATGCTGCACTGTGTCGGCAAGGATGTTTGGGTGGCATCCCCTGGCGGCTCGAAGGAGGGAGGCAAGTGGATCAGGCCGGATCGGAAATGGCCAACATGTGGTACAGTCCACAAGTGCAGCGATCCGCTGACCGATTTGCCCGGGGTATCATGGCCTGTCTCTTGTATTCTACATCTGGTAGCATCATCATCATCATCATCACCACCGAGGCCCCTCCCCCCTCCCTCGCCATTGCTGATCCGGCCGCTGACCCGGCCGCGAGGCAATGCCGAAACAGAACAAGAGAAAGAAAAAGTCACATTCCCCCCTCGCTATAGGAAGTAGTCGCTGGGCCCGCGTCTGTTGGAAGGCACGTGCCGCTGGTCATCCGGGACGGCGGAGAAGATGCTGAACCGGGGCTTGAGGCTGGGGTCCACCTTCATGATGGACGCCACGTTGCCGCAGCGGTAGCAGTAGTTGGGCGCCGACCAAACCGTGACGACCGACTTCTCGGTAAAGTGGTACTGGCGGGGGGGGGCCGAGTGAGTGAGCGACTGGCTGGCTGGCCTCTCGTGGGACGGCGGACCAGGGGGAATACGACGCGTACCTTGTAGCCCTCGTTGACCAGCTGGTGGGCGCGGGCAATCAGCCGGAGCCCGTTGACGTGGTTGAACTCGGTCGCGACCTTGTCGCCAAACAGCCACCCGGCGCCGCGGGGGCTGACGGCCCAGGCGTCGACATCGTCCGGGTCGGACCACACCAGGTCGCAGAAGGCTCCCTCATGAGGAATCTCCTGAGCCCGGGCGACGACCCGGATCTGGTCGATGGTGCGGATCTCGGGGCTGAGCCCGCCGTGCACGCACAGGATCTCGCCGTCGATGATGGCGGCGAGGACCAGAAAGTCAAACACCTGGCAGCAGGCCTTCCACACGGCCGCGTTGCCGTACTTGAGCTGGCACTCCTCGTAGAAGCCGTACACCTGCGTGATCTGGCGCGACTCGTGGTTGCCGCGCACAAGGATGATGCGGTCGGGGTACCTGCCGTGGCGTGGACGGTCAGCAGGCGGGGCCAGCCGGGTTGGTTGGCCGGCTGGCCAGCCGGCCGGTGGCAAGACGCCAGCCGGCCAGCCACTGACTCACTTTGCTTTCAGACACATGAGCAGGGTAAAGGTCTCGAGGCTGAAGTAGCCGCGGTCGACAAAGTCGCCGAGGAAGATGAAGCGGGTGTTGGTGGGCTGGGACGAGGAGGGCGTGGCCGGGGCGTCGGGGCCGCTGCTCCCGCTGCTCGCGCGGCTGCCGCCGCCCGTGATCGAGTCGTCGGCCAGCTCGGTGCTGTTCCCCTCGTCCGGCTCCTCGATCGGGGCCCCGTCCGCGTTCTTGACGCGCCACCGCAGCTTGGGGTCGGTGATCTCGGTCGGCGGCTCAATGTCGTCCGACGTGATGACCATGGTGGCGGTCTTGGGGGCCTCGACGTGGATCTCGCCCGGCATGCCGCCGGCGACACGGAAGAGCTCGAGCAGGTCGTAGAACTGGCCGTGGATGTCGCCGCAGACGGTGACGGGGGTGCATACGGGCTGGATGTTGGATTCTGGGAGGGGGGGGGGTGGCCGATGATGGCGGCGCAGCCGAAGAATTAGCGTCTCTCCTCGCTCCTCTCTCCTCTCTCTCCTCTCTCCTCTCTCTCCTCTCTCTCCTCTCTCTCCTCTCTCTCCTCTCTCTCCTCTCTCTCCTCTCTCCTCTCTCTCCTCTCTCTCCTCTCTCTCCTCTCTCTCCTCTCTCTCCGCCCCCCCCTCTTCTCTCTCTTTCTCTCTCCCTCCCCCTCTGCCTCTCTCCTGTTCTGTTGTCTCTATCCTGATCCTGCCGTTGGTTTTGATTAAATGGTTGCAAACTTGCCTTCCATCAAGATCTCCTTGACTTTTTCGCATAGTTCCTTCATTGCCCGCTCCGGCAGGTAGTGGCACTGCTTGGCCTCCTCGAGCCACTCGTCGAGCCCCGCGTGGGGGCCGAGCTTTGCCGGCCCCGGGCGCGGGATCTCGCCAGACATGGCAGCCGGGCGGCGGTGACGGCGGCGCGGGCGGGGATCAGAGAGAAAAGAGGGCGGCCGGGGCGTATCGACATGAGGAGGCCGCCGCCGTCGTCGCTGTCGCCGTCGTTGTCTTGGTCGCTGTCGTCTTGGTCGGTCGGCAGTTTGGGATGCTGCTGAGAATGGTTTGCTGCGGCGCCAGTTTGTAGAGGGCAGCCTGGCCTGGCCAAGCCGGGCCGGGCCAGGGCAGACGCAGGGCGGGGCGGGCGACCGGTGGCGGCGCCATCACGTGATGGGCTGACAGCCAGCCTCGTCACTCCCATCTAGCGTCTGCGCTAGGCTCGGCGCTGGCCCTCCCATGGCGCGCTAACCTCTGCCACCCGCCCTCGCCTCGAGCTGGTAGCGTGGTAGCCCACAGGCCCTCCCTCGAGCATGGGCGCAAGAAGAAAGAAAGCACAAACCTTATGTGGGATAACCCAGAGACCCACGTCTGCTGCCATCTTCAGAGCCAAGGTGCACCACAATGCATGGGCACAAGCTCTCCTACCTGCAAATGAGTTGGCCTTGCATCCCGTGCCCAGACCACTTCAGATCACATTGCTTGTCTCCCCTATCCCTGGTGCAGTGGTTGTTCCCACATTGTGGTTTCAGGGGGGGCGCAGTCAAAGGGAGTGTCGCACTGCACGACCAGGCAGGATTGTTGGTATTATCAGCTTGTGATGCCTGTCCCGTGAGCTGTTTCCATATAGGTATATCTCTACAGCCATGTCTATATATCACCAGTTGTTCTGCTCCGCCAGGAGAAACAAAGTTTTACTGCCAGTTCCCCTGCAGGGCACTCTCTGATAATACATCTGTGGCTGGAGCGGGGAACTTGGCCTGATGTGGTGAGGCCGGAATGGATGGAGGACCCTGCTGAGAAGGCCAGGACCATGCAGCTATCTATATGCCATGTTGCCGCCGAGACTACGCTGTTTGCCAGATCTCTTTATACATATCCTCGGGATCAGACCAGAGCCACGGCCGATGTAAGCCAACCTCTAGTTGCCACCGAGATCCGAGATCTGAAAGGCGACCAGCGGTGTCATTGGTTCTCTGATTTTGACCTTTACCTTGACCTTGACTTTGACTTTGATATTGACTTTGATATTGACTTTGATATTGACTTTAATTTTGAATTCGACTTCATTTCCGAGTCAGGTTCAGGTTCAAATCCAGCTTCGATTGCACTTTCAGTTGCCGTTTTCTTCTTAATTTCTCGCCATCTTACTCATCCATAGTCCAAGCCTAGCACCACTGCGCCCCCCCACCCTTACTGCACCCCCACCCTCACTGCACCCTCCGGAACTTGTGCGGGATATTCTCCTCCACAATCCCCATCTGGTCCAGCTGCGCGAGCCGCTCCTCCTCGGCCTCGCGCTGCTCGTGCCGGCGAAAGTGCTCGACGTCCTCCGGGTGCGTGAGGTCCTCGAGCGCCGAGTCGTCGTTGTGGTACTTCTCCCAGTGGTGGATCTCGTACTCGTACTCGTCGTCGCCGTGGTGGCCGGGCCCGGTCCCGAGGTCCGGCAGCGTCCCGGCCGCGGCTGCGAACCGGAGCCACTCGTCCCGACTGACGGCGCCGTCGCCGTCGCCGTCGAGAAGGCGCAGGAGCTCCTGCACCACCTCGTCGCGCCGCGCGCGGTCCATGTCGCGGTTGGACTCGTCCATGAGCCCGTACGTGCGCTGCAGCTCGTCCGGCTGCCAGACCCCGTCGGCGTTGTAGTCGTGCAGGGCGAAGAAGGACTCGGGGTCCCAGCTGGTCATGTGGTGCTCCTCTGTGCCCCCCGCGCCCCATCAGACCTGGTCAGTGGCCAGACCTTGCCAGTGGCCAGACAGAGGGAAGATGGCCAGACAGCGAGAAGTGGGCAGAGAGACAAGAGAGAAAAGGATGGGCAGAGAGACCAGATAGAAGATGAGCAGAGAGAAAATGGGCATGGATACAAGATGGGCAGAGACAAGATGAGGGGAGAGGGGTCGAGTTCGCACCGGCCATGTGCCGCGTCGCCCAGTCGGCCGACTCGTCCACCATCGGGACCTGGACGCCGTGGTCGTGGCCGCCGTGGCCGAGCGCGCCGCCGGTAAAGACCAGGCCGGGGAGCAGGAGAAGCACGATGCGAACGGCGGGCATAGTTCTGTCTGGTCGGCTGGCGCCACTTGTGGCCACTTGTCGAGGGGATTAGCTGTCGCCGTGTTTCTTCCACCCCGTGGTTTGCGTTCAAGAGGCCGCTGTTGTTAGTTGGCTGAGGGTCGATATTGGCGCGCTGACGGAGAGGTGGTGCACAACCAGGTCAGCCGAGGGCGAGCACGAGAGCGAGAGCGCGAGCGAGAGCGACGAGCGTCTGACTGTCGGTAGTAGCAGCAGCAGTGCCAATAGCGCCGAGCATCCAGCGAAGCGCAAATGTCTCGACCAGGAATGCAGCCCGTGGTCAAGAGATGGTCTGGCAACACAAACAGGGGGACCGCCAGATCGAAGGAACGATAGCCTCGGAACAAATGTCTCGCTGCTGCTGCTGCTGCGCTGCTGCTTACTGCTGCCGCCGCCGCCGCCGCCGCCGCCGCAAGGTGCCACGGGCCGCGTGTCCCTCTGCCACCGGCTGTCCCACACTGCCCATTCTACAAGGGGGCGGGATCGCATCGGCAGATGGGGGTGGCGGGATATCCATCTTTCTGATGCATCTCGCAGGGCGCCGGCCGGACCGCTTCGTTTTACGATTGAATTGATGACTGACTTGAGCCTGCCCAAGGATTAGTAGACTGCAGACATTTTAAACAAGTCAGGTCAGTAGACAGCCCCGCCGGCCCGCCGCCCTGATATCAGCCGCCAGCCACTGCCGGACGCGCTCGCTGGACCATCACCACCACCACCTATTGTTCATTATTCCCATCCCACCACAGCGGCTGCCTCATCCATCCGCCCCTCCTCACTCGACACCCTCGCTCGTCTACCCACCATGAGCCGCTCTCTCGAGCAGATCCTCTTCTCTCTCATGCCGGCCCAGGCCTCGCCCCTCCCGCCCGCCCTGGTCGAGCTTGCCAGCTCCCTGCTGGCCCATTCGCGCCTCAAGGCCGGCCTCAAGGCCGAAGAGGAAATCGGCCGGGCCTACGCCTGCGCCCACATTGCTTGTGACAGGTGGGCCATGCCGTGCACCCCTTTTCTCCTTCTTTTTTTCTCTCCGCCGCGGGACACTAACCCGGCCAGACTCAAGACGTCGCTAGACCTGCCCCCCATCGACCCGCGCCCCCCGATCGCGCCCAGGGTGTACAAGCGCCTACGCGACTACATCGACCGAGCCGTTCCGGCCTCGTCGTTGACCTCGACCCCTCGCAAGCTCCGCGACTATGCCGGACGAGGCCTGCCCGGCACTAGCGCAAGGCTCCCGGCGCCCCGGGGCACCCCGACCAAGGAGACGGCCCTGGCCCCATTCCGGACGCCGACCAGGAACGCTGCCGGCGCGGCGGCGGCCGCCGCCGCCCGCCGGGCCACGCCGACGACGATAAACAACCGGGGAACCCACCTGTCCGAGGCTGATGCGGGCCTGCTGCCCCTCTGGATCCCGGCCACGATCCGGTTCCTCTGCGCCGAGACCGACCGGCGCGCCCTGGTCCCGGCCGTTATCGCCGCCGCCGAGGCTGTCATCACCCCCGCCGGCCGCCGGACCGCGGACGAGTGGATCCTCGCCCACCTCACACCCGTGACCGCGGCCCTGTACTTATTCGCCGTCGTGCACGCCGCCAAGATAGAGTCCGGCAAACCCGTCAGCCGGAAGCTCCGCGCCGCGCTGCGTCTCGACATTGTCCGGCTGCTGGACCGCGTTCCCAGCGAGGTTACCGTCAGAGAGGCGGGAGCCGAGGATCCGTGGCTCGGGTTTGGCCCCGTCACGACCAGCGAGCTCGCCAAGGCTGAGCAGGAGGCCACCCCGCGCCAGTGGCTGGAGGGCGACTGGACCAGCATCGTCCAGGACGTGGTGGCGGGCGCGACCGACAGGGAGGAGGTCGGCGATAGCGATCCCGACGAGGGAGTCGACGACTACGAGGCTGAGAGCGGGAGCCCGAACGAGGACGGGGACGGTCGTGGCCGTACCCCGCGGCCCGCTGTCAGGGCCGACACCATGCTCCAGGACAAGTACGACTACCTGAGCCGGGACAGGGTGCACGAGTACAACGTCTGGAAGACCGCCATCTTGCACCAGATCGAGCAGCTGGAGAAGGAGAAGAAAAAGCAGAAACCGGGCGGGGCAGCCGCGACTGACGTTGATGTGGATGGATATATGCACCAGGGAGGGACCCCACGGGCGAGCGCGAGCAGCATGGCCAAACTCTGTTGAACATGTTCTCCTACAGACATGACCCCCCCTCCTGGCAGCTACATAATTGCATACGCCCCCCCATCCGGATCCGGCCCCATGTGCCCTGCCGCCCCCGGACTCTCCTCTGTTCACCACCATCCAACACCATCCAACACCATCCAACACCATCCAATCAACTCACTCGACTCGCACCGCCTTGGCGCCGAGTCGCTTCGCCGCTGCTCACCATGCCAGGATCCTCAGCCGGGCGGCTCCGCCAGAGCTCGTGCTATGGTCGGGGCCCGTGTTCGTGGGCGACTGCCCCGGCTCGGTCGGGCTCTGGGTGATCGTCGTCCTGGTCGTAGTGCTGACGCTGGTGCTGGTGTCGGTCGTCGTCGTGCTGTCGGTGCCGGTGGTCGTCGTCGTCGTGCTGCTGACGGTGCTGCTGCCGGAGTCGGCCGGGGGGCTATCCTCGGTCGGGATCGTCGAGTTGTCCGCCACCGCGATCCCGCCGCCCTCGTAGTAGTGCGCGGCCGGGATCACCGCGCCGCTGCGGTCCGCCGCCGCGTCGATCGCGACCGTGATCCACATCAGCAGCCCGTCGCTCAGGTCGCTGCCCAGCCGCACATAGTCGAGCAGCGGATCATAGTCGGCCGAGGCCGCGTCGCCGGCCACCTTGTCCTTGGTGAGCAGCATCCTCTGCTGACTGTTGGTTGTGTACGGATCCGTGGCCTCGACCTGGGCCGTCAGGTTGGAATCGAAGAAGAACTGGCCGACGTGCCGGGCCGTCCCGCCCGCAAACGTGCCGTTGCTGACCGCGGTCGCGCCCGAGGTGGCGATCACGCCGATGTGGTTCGCCCGGTCGGCTGCGTGGCCCGGGTACACGGTGTCGAAGGCGACGACGCCGTCCTGATCCGTCTGCTGCAGGCCGCGGCTGTACGTGCTGGCGAGCCCGCCCTGGCCGGAGCCGTCCAGGCCCGAGTACGAGCCGGTCGCGTTGCAGTGCCAGATGTCGATTACAAGGTCCGAGACCGGCCCGCAGGTGGCGGCGTCAACGAACTGCAAGTCCAGATGGATCGGCACCCCGGCCTGGCCCTCGGTCAGGTTGGTGCGCAGGACCTCGCCGATCACGTAGTAAGCCCCGACCGTGGTCTCGGGCGCCTTGGCGCACGTGCCGTTGTTCGCCGACGAGAAGATCTCGGACGGGCTGGTGCTGATGTTGTAGTGGTCCGTGCTGGTCAAGTCGTGGGACTCGGCCTCGTACCGGGCCAGCGAGGGACCGTCACGGCCATACAGATGGCTGGGTCCTGTGGGCGGGGGGGAGCAAGGGGTCGCGGCCGTCACCGTCAGTAAGGGGATCTTTTTCTTTTTTTTCATGTTTTTTTTTTTTTTTCCTCCTCACACTCACCGTCCATGGGCTGGAGGCCCCGCTTCTCCCGGAGGGCATTGACCTTGTCGGCGCGCCGGGTCGCGGCCCGCGCCCGGAGCGCCGCCGCCTCGGCCGAGTTGCCGCATTGGTCAGCCTGGGCCACCCCCGCCAGGGCGGCCGACAGGGCGAGGGTGCTGGTGAGAGCCGAGAGCAGACCCATGACGATTATAGTAAGGATGACTCGGCAGAATAGAGCCAAGATAATGGAGGAGGAAGATAAACGAAGACACGAGGAGAAGAAGAGAAAGGGTGTGGAGAGGCATCGTGGTCACCGAGCTGGTTTATGTACCGCCCCCCCGCTCCTTCTTTCTTTTCGTCTCCTCATGCCGTCATCGACTTTTGGTTGTTTTTTCCTATCCCCATCTTGTTCTCATTTTCCCTTTTTCCCTTTTTCCCTGTATCTATCTGGCCAACCCATCTCGGCCCGCGCCCGGCCAGAGACGGGGGAGGGGGGGCCACCTTACCCCCAGCCAGCCCCCCAGCCAGCCAGCCAGCCGCGATACGGTGACGGTGGGACGTCATGCCTCCTCATCCTCTTCTCAGCCCTCCTCATCCTCTTCCCAACCACCGCTGCGACAGGCGTGCCGGCCCGACTCAGACCACGCCTCCATGTGCCCATCTGCCGCCCTGCTGGTCATCAGATGTTTTCCTCAGGAATCGTACGTGAGTGCGTGCATGCGTGAGTGCCGTGTCGTGGATCCGAGTAGCATCTGCCGGCTCGGGTCCACCTGCTCGCTACTTGGCCCAAAAAAGACGAGGCCGACAGCCCGCGGGAAGCCGGAGAGGGGAGAGAAAGCGGGACGGGATGGGGCCAACAGCAGAGCAGAGCAGAGCAGAGCAGAGCAGAGCAGGCCAGAGCGGAGCAGAGCAGAGCAGCTGGACGGGCAGCTGGGGCAGGGGGCGGGCAAGCTGCCAATCAGCGCGCTGGGCGCCCATTCCGACTTTGCAGATCCGGCCCCAGAGGAGAGAGAGATGGTCGCGGCCGGCCGGCGAGGTAGGCCTGATGACGCGGCCTCGTCGGGATTATGCGGGCAAAGCACCACCACCACCAACACCACTTCGGCCCCTTCCCCTCCCCCTCCCAACTGGCCCTTCTGCTCACCTCCCTCTCTTCTGCCCATCTCTCCCCTCGCCGGCCGACTGGGGAGGACACTGGAATCAACAGGCGTAAAGAGGAGCGATGCGAGAGTGACGTCCCTCTGCCACGGCACGCATGCCGTGCCGGCCATAGTCATGGCCGATCCAACCCGAGCTTGCCGATGTTTTTTCGCCTCATTCTCCTTGGCCTCGTTTGCGGCCGCAGCGCCGCCGCGTCATTGCTGCCGACAGGGTATCGTCATTATTGGTCAACTAAAGAATTGGCTGCTCGGCCGCAGTGACGGCGCTAAAGCTCGGGTTCGTCGTCACTGGCATCGCCCCCCTTCGCTTGCTGCTGCTGCTGCTGCTGCTGCTGCTGCATCCGGCTAGCCCGGTCCGTTATGCGCAAGGCTGGGAGATGCTGGCAGTGGAGGTGGGCGGTGGGGAAGTGCGGACGGATGGACGGCTTGGGCAGGCGGGCAGGCGGACAGGCCGGCATGCAGGTGGGTGGCCCCCAATGCGGGGAATCGGACCCGTCAGCAGAGCAGGTCGAGGCAAAAAGGGCGGATCCGTACCAGGAGCTGAGCGGCGGCGGCATGGCATACCATAGGATCGCCATCAGTCCGGCCCGGCTGGAGAGTCGCGCGGGGGAGGTGGTGGGTGGGGAGTCTTGGATGGCCAGAAAGCCAGCCGGCATGGGTCCATACGCACCATGTTCCATACTCATTAGGTTCCATCCGTACATGCATTCGGCATACAGTCCCAAGAGAACCATCCAGCCGGGGCGGACGACAAGTGATCCCATGTCGGACCACCCGCTGCTCCAATCTGCCTCTTCCCGCCGCAGCGGAGCATGCCGGGTTCTGCCGCCGACGACATGCACCCGGCCGGCTCAGGGCACGCGACGACCCGGGCCTGTGATGCGACGCGATGCGCCCGGCCGAAAGCCGAGACCGCGGCGACGACGACGACAACGACGACGACAACGACAATAACCACCGGACTCACCGAACGAGCCGGCCGGGCCATGCCGCGTCGGGAGCCTGCGCCAGCCCTCCTCATGCGCGTCGCCATTGATGCCCAGCTTGTCCGTCTGGCTGGCACAGACCCTACCCGGCGGCGGCGGCGGCGACACCAGCAGCAGCAGAGAGGCAGCAGAATCGGCAATCAACCCCAGACGGCAGCCCGTTCGCCCGTCGCAGTCGATCCGGCTTGCTCTGGCTAGCCCGGCGCGCGCGAACCGAGACGGAGCACCTCCCACGGCACACACCCACACACACAAGGACACACGACATGGCAAGCCAACCGGCTGCAGTCAAGCGCGGGCGCGCATGGGACGAGCGCCGGGCGTCGTGGCCAGATGCGTCTGGCCTCCTCGTCTCATCTCGCTGGGCGTTGGCCTCCCCCCCTCCCCGTGCGCGGCTGGCGAGGCCCGCGTTCTGGCGGCCGGCTGGGCTGGGAGAGAGACGAAGGCGAGCGGGCGAGCGGGCGCGGCGGCCAGGAGCGCCCGCGGTCGATCGGCGGCGTCCCGTCAAACGGCGCTTTGTCTGTCGTCAAATACCGTGGCCCGTTTTCGAGACGTCGCGAACTCGAACCAGGATCTTCCCGCCAGGTCCAATACCAAATCTTTCCGACAGCTGCCATGGCAGAATGGTTGGAACCCTGTCTGTCCGCGTAGAGTGCCGTGGTCCGTCGGCGAGCCGCGAGAGAACGCGAGAGGATAGACGGGCAGCCGCTCATTCGCGCAAGGGGCAGCTGGAATCCCAAATTGTCCGGCAACGCCAGCAGAATGCCGCCGTGGTGACCAGGCTCATCCACGCCCCCCCTGCCCCCGTCCCTCCTACCCTCGTCCATATTTTCCCATTTCCGGCCCCAGAAAACGGGAATCTTGTGTCTTGTCGCAGGCCCCGCCCCTCGCCTGCTCTGGACTCCGAGATCTTGGGCCCGGGCCCGGCCCCGGCCCCGGCACTCGGAAGAGCCACCGGGGCCGGTCCGCGCGCGGTCCACCCGCTCGCCTCGGCCTCTTCGCCCCCCTCACCGTCACACCTCGCCGCGACTCGCCCCGACTCGGCTCACCTCACCTCAACTCAATAGATAAGCTTTCCTTTTTTCATGTGGCAATTTTTTCTTTTCCTCTTTCTTTTTCTCTCCGCGTTCCACATAAATGGCCCCTCAGCCCCCTCCCTCCGCCCCCCGTGGAAACCACCCCCCCCCCCCCCCCCCCCCCCCCCCCCCCCCCCCCCCCCCCCCCCCCCCTCG
>JAOYNC020121051.1:0-27486 GCA_025802115.2 Bertia moriformis
GGCGCACCGTGCGGCGGGCGCAGCCGCCGCCGCCGCCGCCGCCGCCGCCTTCTTCTGGGCCTCATCCCGGATCCCCTCGCGGGTCTGTCGCGCCCAGGCGGCCACTACAGCCAGACATGTCGTTTGGAAATTCGGGCTCGACGATACGGCTCTTTAGCCGGGTGCCGTCAAACGGGTCCGACTACGGGTGGCCCACCGAGGGCATCGTCACGGACGAGAACGCGGCCCCGGCCGGGCCGCCACCCCCGCCAGTCGAGGCGTCGAGTAAGGAGGCCGTGCTCGGGCGCCGGCTCCACGCGCGCGCGATCGAACCGACCCTCGCCGAGCTGCACGCCCAGACATCGGGGCTGGCCAAGCGCCAGGCCTTGGCCCAGCTGGCGGACGCGTTCGCCCTGCTAAACCGGGTCGACCCGGAGGGTGCGCATCACTTTATGGCCGGCGTGGCCGGGGCCATCGCGGCCGATGACCGGCTTGGGGCCTCCTATGGCATAGCCAAGGAAGATGCCGGCTTCGATTGCAGCAGCGGCGGCGCCGGCGCCGGCGCCGACATGCCCCCGGGCACTGTCATAATCAAGACCGCCGCCGTGCCGTCGTCCAAGCTAGGCTCGAGCCAGACCAGCTCGCATCTCCGGACGCACCGCCGGCGCCATACCGAAGCAGCTGGGGTCGCGGACGCGGCGGCCGAGCAGCAGCAGCAGCAGCAGCAGAAGAAGGAGCGAGAGCGCATCCTGCGTGAACGGGCCGCGCTCGAGGCCAAGCTTCCGGGGCGCGAGGCCCAGCCCGGCATGGAGCACTGTCGGCAGCTGACGGACGTGCTGTACGAGCGGTGGGTCAACGGGCTTGCGGCGCGGTGGGCGCGGGGGTGAGGCAGAGAGTACTGGCGCGGGGGTGAGGCAAAGGGTACTGTTGCCAAGGCAGAGAGAGCGGCCGCAGACGATCCTCATGCCGGATTGCCGTTGCTGGTCTGGTGCGTCCGGATGGGAGGCCGGTTCCTGGTGGGACTCGCCGGCGGCTGGAGAGATTCATTCCAGCTGATGGATTTGTGACCCGAGCACAGAGCGCAGGGCACTCTGGCGCTCCGGATTGGAAGGCCTCGGGCGGGATGGGTGGGTAGACATGACGGGATCAGGATCGGTACGGAATGCGCGAGAGGAGGTGGTAATTCTGCCGCAGTGATTGTCGATAGGTTGATACTGGCGCAGAAGTAGAGTAATTCTAGCTGGGCTGGTCTGGTCGAGCTTGGCCGTCAGTGACCTAGCCGACATGGTTTTCCAGTGGGAGAGGTCTCCCTCATCTCCCCCCACCCTTGACCCACCCTTGACCCACCTGTGCCGAAGGCCCCCACTGTAATTTTCGAAGCTCTCGAAAAGAATTTGAGAGTGAAATATATGCACCCAGGACACAGCCAGCCAGCCCATCCACGTCGGAATCTTCCGGCCTAACCTACTTACCGCCATGGCCGAGCCGCCCGCGCACCAAGTCAAGGTCGTCTTCACCACCACCCACGACGATCTCCAGCTCCCCGAGACCAAACGCCAGCTCCTCGTTCCGGCCGGTGTGTCCTGCCTCTTTCTTGCCCACCGGCCCGCTCCGTTATCCTCGTCCTCGCCCCCTTTCATGCTCCCCCGGCTGATGCTGTCCACCTCCTCCTCCGTCTGCAGATATCAAGCGCTATGGCCTCTCCCGGATTCTCAACTCGTCCTCCATGCTCGCGACCGCGGCCCCGATCCCGCTCGACTTCCTCGTCGCTGGCGCCTTCCTCCGGACCTCCCTCGCCGAGTACCTGGCCCAGCACGGGCTGTCGGCCGAGACGACGGTGACGCTGACGTACGTGCGCTCGCTGCTGCCGCCCGCGTTCGAGGCCGCGCTCCCGCACGAGGACTGGGTCTCCTGCGTCGACGTCCTGTCGGCCACCAGCCGGGCCGGCGCCGAGTGGACATTGGCTGAGGACCTGGCCGGCCGACCGCTGCGCGAGCGCATCCTCAGCGCGTCGTACGACGGCCTCGTGCGCGTCTGGGACGGGGGCGGGCGAGTGCTCGCGGCCTCGGCTGCGGGCGTGCACTCGCGCCGCCTCAACGCCGCGCGGTTCCTATCTGCTAGGACCATCGTATCGGCCGGCGCCGACCAGAAGATCGTGGTGTGGGACTACGGCGAGGACGAGGCGGGGCTGGCGGGCCGACTGCGGCCGGCGCTGGAGCTGGTGGGGCACGGCCACATGATCCACAGCCTGGACGTGAAGCGCGACTTTGACGGCACCCGGCGGATCCTCAGCGCGTGTGCGGACGGGTCGATCGGGCTATGGGCGGCGTCGAAGCGGGGCGCGCCGCCGCCGCCGCCAGCGGCGGACCTCTCGGGCGGGCCGCTCCCCGCCAAGCGTGCGAAGCTGTCGGCATCGACACCGTCGGCGCCGCAGCATGGCCCGCTCGCGATGATGACGGCGGTGCACTCGGAGCCGGCCACCGCCGCCGTCTTCGACCCGGCCGATCCGACGCGCGCCTACTCGGTCTCGCACGACCACACGCTGCGCACGCTCGACCTCGAGACCGGCCGAGTGGTGTCGACGCTCAGCACGCTGCACCCGCTGCTATGTGCCGCCTGCCTGCCGGGCGGGTCGTCGCGGCTCGTGGCCGCCGGCTCGTCGGCGCGCCACGTCTCCCTGCTCGACACGCGCGAGGCGTCCTCGGCCGTGGCGGCGCTGACCCTGCGCGGACATGCCAACATGGTCAGCTCGGTCGCGGCAGGGCCCCAGGCCGGCGGCGGCGGCGGCGGCGACGGCGGCCACGCCCTCGTTTCCGGGTCGCACGACGGCACCTGCAAGGTGTGGGACCTGCGGAGCGTGCGGCCGGGCCGGGCCGACGAGGGCGGCGGGTCCGTCGCGGAGCCGGTCTACTCCGTCGAGCGGGAGTGGCTGAGGAGCAAGGGGAAGAGGGCGGCGACGGCGGGCCAGGGCGCCAAGGTGCTGACCGTGGTCTGGGATGGGTACTGGGGCATCGTCAGTGGAGGGGAGGACCGGACCGTGCAGGTGGACCGGGGGAGGGAGCATGGCATGGGTGGTTAGACGGTAATATGGTTCAGGATCGAAAGTAGAAAAAAAACCAAGGTGGGAAACAAGCCGAGGGAGAATACGGCTGTCCCTGCTTCAGCTCATGGGCGCTTGGACGCTGTGGTTCCCCTGGGTCCGGCGTGATCCATGTTGCTGGGGCTATCGGATGCCCCAGCCCATCCCAGGGACAACCGAGTGGAAGACGAGTTTCACTCCATACACCCAACAGTATTGTCGAGGAGGCCTTGACCGTCTGCCGATTTGTATGCGCTTGCGCACTACCGGGCCGTCTGCTTTTATTTGAGCGATTCGGCGTTCCGACTCGAAGCTTTCGGATTCAACGGTCGATAGGATGGGTGGCCATGTACGCAGATTCTTGATATGTACACCGGTCACCAACTTGGTTCCTGCTTCATACTCGTTGCCCTTCGGACTCGCCGGCCTTGAGGCTCGAGCGGAGGATTTGTATATCCACGCATCATGCACGCGTGCGACTGGCGCGTCGATCCACTCCAGCCTCGCGGGTCCTCGGGCTCGAGTTGTTCATGTGGAATATCAAGGTAAATGCAGACCGGACCAGGATCCCTCGTTTCCGTGCTTGAGCTGTGGCCACCTTGCCTGCGTGTACCGTGCACGCCCGAGTGGTTCGGCCAATAAGCCCGGCACTTGCCGGGTTATTGGCCGCCCCTCACAGCAGGATCAGAATACCCACCAACAACCGATGACACACGCCGCCAGATGGAGCGGCCATGTCGATCACACAGATCCCGATGCTCAAAATACTACCGCCTTTCTGGTGGGCTTATCCCCCAGCCGCACCTGTGACCCCCCCGTCGCGGCGGCCCTGGCCAGGATGTACCGGACAGCATAGCGTCTGATCACGTGGAGCGACGACGACCCCACCGACAACACCAACTTGACCCACCCACGGCCCCAGCTTCCAGCTTCGCACGCCGCGCGCGCTCTCTTTCCCTCTCGTCCTGCCTGTCCGCTTGCTGCCCGACCACGAGCGCGAATCGCCCGAATTACCGACCGGCTCGACCTGGCGTGCCCCACGCGCCATGGAGTCTCAACTGCTCCCGCTCGGTATCTACACCCCGACCGCTCGAAGCCACGCCCGGCCCGCGGCCCGCATCGCGCTGCCCCCGCTGACACCACCACCACGCAGAATTGATCGACAAGTGCGTCGGGTCGCAGATATGGGTCATTATGAAGAACGACCAGGGTGAGCTGCCCCGTAGCTGCTTCTGCTGCCCCCCCACCTTCTCTGAGTCTGGTGCGGCGGCGCTGACGCGGCCGGGCCGGTGCCGAGCACAGAGTTCACTGGCTTTCTTCGCGGGTTCGATGACTATGTCAGTGAGTGAGAGGTGCCCCCCCTGGATCCGATCCGATCCGACCAGGTCCGACGGTCCACCCTTGATTTCCTCTGGGGTCTGACGCGGTGGGGCTTGGTGGGGGGCAGATATGGTCCTGGAGGACGTGACAGAATAGTAAGGCTGGCCCACCCCACCTCTACCCCGCCACACAAGCTTCAGCGCGGACGACCCCCCCCAGATCGCGACCGGGGGGGGGGGCCAATTTGAAGCGCTCGGAATTAGCAACCGTGGAGGCTGATAATGTCAGCGACTACTACGGCGGCCAGACCAGGCTGTCAAAAGTCCTCCTTAATGGAAACAACATATGCATGGTATGACCACCCCCGGGGGACCTCGGATCGCTATTCCAAGATCGCGATTCGAGAAATCCGAGCTCGACGACTGGCGAGATGCTGGGGCTGACGGGCGGCTGAGCGGGGGGGTAGTTGGTTCCGGGAGGAGAGGGTCCAGTGGCGGCGGCCGAGGCAACTGAGGCAGAGGCGGCCGAGGGAAATGAGGCAGAGGCGGCCCAGGCAGAGGTTCCTGAGGTGGAGATGACGTCGGAGGTGACCACATAACCAGCCGGAGGTGGGGAGGTAGTGATGTCGGGGGGCAGGGATGCAGCCCGGTCAGGTAAAGGTCAGCAGATGGGGCCGAGAACCAGCGGGTGGCGGCGGCCAGGTGGTGGTGGATAAGGGGGGGTGTTGGCCGATACTGCGTGCCTGGGGCAGCCAGACAGACAAATGGCCATGGCAGACATGCGGCCACGCCGGGCGAGACTCGGCATCTGGGGATGGTCAGACAGATGGCTATGGTGGATATGCGGTCATGCCGAGTCAAGACTGGCTGGCATACCTGCCGTACCTGGGAATGCCAGCCAGCCAGCCAGCCAGCCAGCCAAAAAAACAGACGGCCACTTTGGGCGAGATTATCTCCCCTGGAAGGGGGCCAGAAATGTAGTAGCAGCAGCATCAGCAGCGATGGATATGCAGCCACCACGGGCGAGATTTTAAATCCAACTGGCCAGCCAGCCACAACCCTGCTGCGCCGGCCAGGGCAACAATACCAGTCGCTAATTTGACTGTATCAAGACAAGATCTAAATGGCCCATCCGGCCGGCGCTAGCCAGCCGGACGGACCAGACATGACAATTGATGGGGTTTAGGGTTCAGCCCAAGCTGGGTTTTCTGTTCTGTATTCGCTCGGCCGCAGCCCATAACCAGACCAACCCGCCTCTAATCAATGCTGATGCCTGCAACTGGCTGCACCGGTGCCGCCAGTTGCAGGTGCTGCCAGTTGCAGGTCCCCCTCCGCCGTCCGGAACGCCATGCCAAGTGCCGACGCGGAAAATGCCCAAGCTTGCCAACAGGACCAAGTGATGGGCATCCCAACTCCCCCCCGGCCATCAGGTGTCCATGTTGGCGTTGCTGTCCTCCCCATCCGTCATGGCCTGGCGAAGCTGCCACTCGCGGCCAAACGCCTTGCTGAGCTGCTTCATCGTCTTGAGCAGCTGGCGGCAGACGTCCATGAAGGCCTCCCGCGGGGTCATGGTCCCGTTGGTCTGGACCCGGATGATCAGCTCCGGGACATTGGGGTGGGCCACTGCAATTGGTGGGCTGGTCAGCAGATGTTTTCTTTTTTTGTTTTCTATTTTTTTGCAGGCCGCGTACAGAGGGCCTACCTTTGTAGGCGGCAAAGAGGACATGGCAGTGGTCCTTGAGATGCTCGGCCAGGAGGTTGCCGATCGTGTGGTCCTCCTTCTTGAGAAGGAAGTCGGACGTATTGGCCATGACTGTTGGCCGGCCGTCAGCTTGGCTGCAGGAGGGGGTCTGGCCAAGGAACTCACTCGACACCACCTTCTCCTCAATCTTCTTCTCGCCCTCGGCGAGAAGGAACAGCTCGAAACTGTGGCGCTGGTGGTTAGCAAGCGGCGGCACCAGCAAGGGCGAGGCGCGACAAGAGAGCAAATTCCAAACGGCAGGGCAAAGGTACCGGTTCTGGCAGTTCTCGTGCTTGGGATTATCGGCCGACATTTTTTTTGTCAGGTGACGAGGGGAAAAAGTGCCGGAAAGAGGGGATGGGTGAGTGTTTTTGGAGGGGTTTCGCAGACAGGAGCTGGCAGAGCAGGCAGGCCAGGTTGGATTGAGGATGGGAAAGTGTGGCAGGAAGAGGAAGATGGCAGGAAGAGGAAAAGGGCAGGAAGAGAAAAAAAAGAAAAGAGCAAAAAAAAGAAGAGAGTAAAAAAAAGAAAAGAGCAAACAACAGAAGGAGGGGGGGTGGCGTAGATATGGCCAGTTTGTGATGCCTTTGATCGCCTTCTTCCCACCCTTGTCGAGCACTTGACAACCAAGGCCTACCGATCAAGGTCTATCGATCAAGGCAGCCAGGCCGCATGACGATGATATCAGGCAGACAGGCACGCGCGCAGGCAGGCACGCGCGCACGAGGGCGCGCACACGCGCAGGCTATCGCCCTCATTGCTTCGGATGATACACCATTTGCCCGCCACATGCACGGGCCGCAAGACCATGAGGGAAAGACCAGAAAGGGGGCTTACCGGTCCGGGGCGTTCATGGTGGAAATAACACGCTGAATGTGGCTCTAGGGATTGGGAATTGCCGATTTGATCGAGAGTTGAGGGGAGGCGTGCAAAGATCAGAGGCAAAGGCAAGAGAAGGAATATTACTCGAGTCCGAGTATGTAGGTGTGGAGGCAATGATGGCGGGTGGAGGGGGCAGGCCCAGGCTGTCGAGGGAAGGAAAAAACGACGCGGCAGGGGAAGAGGAGCAAGGCTGAAATGGAAAGTGGAAAATGAACTACAAAGACTATGTGGGGGGGACGGGCCTGGCGCGCGCTGGCACGTGAGTGGGAATGCCCGCTGGCACGTGAGTGGCAATGACCGCTGGCACGTGAGTGGCAGTGACCGCTGGCACGTGAGGGGGAATGCAAGGGTGGCCGATTCACAAGGCTGTGGGGTGTGGCTGCCACCTGGCCGCCGTGGCGGTGGTGGCGGTGGTCTGCCTTTGCTGTGGGCCCGAGCCACCACAACCAGCCCCATCACCATCACCATCACTATACACATTGTTGCCGCGAACCCTGGAGAGCCAGTCCAAGCCCTGGCGCTGTCCTGCTGCGCGCGTGATCTGTGATCTACTTGCTCCTTCTTCTGCACGTGATTTCCATCCGCATGTCGCCAGAGCCCAGAGCATACGGTCATGGCTCCGTCCGAACTGCATGTGGCCGCAGGACCGGATGCAGTGTGATGCTGCATGAGCCTGGCTGGCCACCTTTTCAAGCAGGGCTGGCCTGGAACTGGCATGCTGGTGCCCACCAGCTGCTCCGTGGTTTGTGCTGGTGCCATTCGGTCACTGCCATGGCCATCGCATGGTACTTTTATAGATCCCTGCATGGTTGATATAGCCAGTTCAGAACTCTCCCAAATACGAGTCTTGACCATCAGAGGTGTCCCTGTCATATGTGTATGTGGCTAAGTGTGCTGCCTATAATGTGCTGCCTATAATGTGCTACCTATAATGTGCTACGAGATGTGCAACTGGAACAGGGCGCCCTAGTAATACGCAACTATGCCCATAGTCCAAGATAGGGTAGAGCAATCATCTGGGTATGATAGTGTCGCGCCCCGGAATGCGGGCCGGGACATCCCGGCCCCACCGGGATCAGCAGGATGCGGTCCCGTGCCGACCTGACGTCACGGATGAGCAGGCGATCGCCATTTCGGCCCGACTCGGGACAATCCTTCTGGATGACGTCTCGATGGCTTCAGAGGATGACGTCTGCAATGACGTTGGGCTCGCCACGAGCCGTGTATATAGGATAGGGTGATACCCTCATTTGTAGATAGGTAGAGACAAGACGATTTTCACACCTACTCAGTGGTTGAAGCCCCAGAGACGCCTTCTCCAGCGTCACAGATAGCTATAGGTTTATGAGCCAGGTAGTGACAGTCTATTGCCATTACCCCTCACACTATAGTTCCGAAGCCTGCGAGTTGGTATTTACGTATCTGATAGCAGCTTGCATACTCGCGACATTCCACATGGTTTGCATACCGTCACTTGGAGCTTCAAAATTGCATCCTTAGGGGGAGCCGGAGCTGGATTGCCAGTGCAGTGCCGCCCGTGGCCTTGACGGTGGCCATGGCTGCTGCCTTGGCGGTGCCTGTGTGGCGTGACCCTGATGATCATCGCCGCCCTGCGCTCAGACCTGGCAGCAGCAGCAGCCACACAGGCTGATGCAGCAATGATATCCCGTCCCAGTCCCCATGTGGCCAATTTGCTCGGCTAATATCAGTCTCTCTCCATCCCTCTCCCAAGGGTGCCAACTGATAAGAGGTTGAGGGATCCCCGTGGAGCCTGGCTGGCTGCCTGTCTGTCTGTCTGTCTGCTGGCTTGCCTGAAGCCAAGGAGGCGGCTCATCCCCCACCCTTCTTTGATCCCGGGTCCTGGCCAATGGCACCTCGTCTGAATCTTTGCGGCCTGCCTCGGCGAGGGGCACAGGTCCAACAGACAGCCCGGACCACCACACCACTGCAACCCAGTCCGCCGAGTCCAACGAGTCCGCCGAGTCCGGCAGATCTATGCCAACCACCCCCACTAATCGTCGTCGTCGGATTCCAACGGGGATGAATCGGCCAGTCACCAAGGACCCGAACCGCCTTCTCCAGCGTCACAGTATCATGCCTAGAAAGCATGCCGTCAACCCCCATCGATCCTTCCTGTGGGATGTCTGTTTCTGTTTCCATCACGATTGTATTTCTATTCTGTCCAACTGCCTACATGCCTGCCTGCCCGTCCGCCTATAGACCTACCTGCCTACTGTCCATTATTTTTGCCCTTTGCCTCCCGCCCCCCTGCCTGCCCTTGCCCACGCAATTTCAGCCTGACTCGAAAAAGTCCCATCTGCCCGGGATGGCCACCAGGTTACAAAAGTCTTCTCGTCGCCCAACCGGAACTTGGCCACGTCATTAAGGTACTGCTTTTTGGTTCCGCCGTCTTGCGTCCCCCCGCCATCCCGATCAGTGCGAAAGAGCGCGCCCACCGCGCCACCTCGGCCCGAGTTCTTCCCGGCCAAGCAGCAGCAATCAAATGAATCTGGCTTTTGGGCCTTGGCGCCTTTTTTTTACATTTTTACATTTTTTTCTTTGCTTTCCTTCTTGTCTTGTCTTGCCAGTTCCGCTGCTGCACCTCGGTTCCCTCGCCACCTCTGTATCATTTTTTTCAGCAGCGCGCCTCATGTCCTCCATCTCCTTGCCAAGCTCCATTTCGGCCCCCTTGGCCCTTCTTCTTCCTTTCCCTTGCCCTCCTTCCTTCCCCCCCTAACCTCCTTATTCTTCCCGCCCGTCGCCAATTACCCGCCGCCCTGACCCAGCCAAGAATTGACCCAGCCATGGAGGGTAGGTCATCCCCGCTCAGCCCTTACGAGGCTGACGCGCCTGGCCCGGTAGCCGTATCCGAGGGGCAGCGCGGCGGGCGCGAAAACTTCCCATCTCCTCCCTTCCTCCTCAGCCCGCGCCCGGCTCACGCAGTCGACTGCCTCCGATAGAGGGCCCCGCATACGCAGAGGTGGGAGGAATGGAACCGGACCGGGCCGGAGCCACCGCTTGATTATACCCCGCAAGAAATCCCCTCTCTTGGAAGCGAGCTCTCTTCCTTGCGCTTGGATCCCTGCCAGGAGACTCACCTGTAGGTAAACCCTTGATCCTGGGTAGATAGGGTCTTGACTACCAGATAGGAGAGAATATCGACTACCAGATGGGGAGAGGGGTCGACTGCCCGGTGAGGGGGTTGCCTTTGTGACGGGGCGATGACTTATCCACTGATTTCAACGACGGCCCACTCGGTGGCAGGGAATCCCATGTCGGAGGACCACTCCCAAATGCCGAGCAGGATCGGGGGAGCGGGGATCAAAAGCTGCCTACTACTTTCCTCCCGGGGCGGCGCGCATCCGAACAAGAGCGACGACGAGCCGGCAAAGAGTACATCTCTACTCCCCTATGCCTCTCAGCCCTCGACCCAGTCGACCGAGGTACATGCTGCTGCTCCGGACAAGCCGTCCCAAGTCGGACCCCCTGTTTTTTCTCAAGTTGGCGGATGAAAAGGAGAAAATAATTTCGAGTTCAAGACATCGTCGCTGCGGTCTTGTCGCGTTTGGCAGTTCATATCGACCAAGCATGTCGTACACCAGTTGCGCCCAGATAGAGACCTCGCTGAGGCCAGGCTCCCCCCCCCGCCTTTCCAAAGTCACACAAGAATGACTCGCCGTCGCCGGGCCGACTGGTGCCACGCCACGCCAGCCTGGACTCGGCTTGGTGCCTGGCCGGCTGGGGAAGAAGCTTAATGACGGTTGATGGCCGAGACTGGCCAACCAGCCAGCCCGGCCCGCCCGGATCCTGATGATATCCAGGTCCCAAATAGGGTAAAGTTCCGCCTGTGCCGTCTCATGTGATGAATCCCCGCTCGGGCCCGCTCTCTTGCTCTCTCGACGGGTGGCATTTTCGGCCATGAAAGAGGCCAGTTTCGAGCCGACCATTTACCGATTCCGTAGGGCAGCGCAGCTGGGAACTCTCTAGTCCGTCGCATTCTTCTCGTCCGGCAGCGACATGTCGAGCCGGACCGGGCTCTCTTCCATTCATCAATCAACCACATCGGGCGGGCTGGCCGCGCATACTCTCCGGCCCGTTTGCCGGATCCAATTTCCAGGTTCTCTCTACCCTACCTGGCCCACCATCGCGATGCGGGGCCGTTGCTTATTGGCGGGCGTCGGCTCAATGGTTTCAGCAGTAGTAAACGACTCATGGTCGCCCACCCGATGCCTCTTTACTAAGCCGCGATCGGTCGATAGTAGCCAGCCAGCCCGCCGGCTGCCGCCATGTCGCGACCGGCTCGGCTTGAAATAGCTGAGGGCGCGCCGCCCGCCGTACTGAGCCATCTCGAAGCAAAGCAAAGCAAAGGAAATCGGGGTGAGTGGAAACCTGGACGGAGGTCGTCAGTATCATGTAAGCATTTCTGCCATCCACTGCAAAACTCCGCCCGTGGGGGGACCCTGATCAGCGTCTTATTTTGAGCTTCACAAGGCCCCCCTCTTTCGTCCACCGATCGTGTTGTTGGTATAGTACTTGGGAAGGTGTAATTACCATTACCAGATCCTGGCCGGATACGGCACACCCGACAGATCGGCACCCTTAGGAGACTTGAACCAGAAACGAACCGACGCCAATCAATCCCCAGTAAACCTTCTGCTGCCGCCCCCCCGGCGTACAATAGGAACCTCCCGAATGCCCCGCCTCAGGCCCGTCCTCCTCCGCGCCGCCGCGGCCATCTCCCCCAACCTCGGCCGACTCCTCCTCGCGTGCCGGGACCTCGAATCAGCCCGCGCCGAGCTGGGGTGGATCAGCCAGCACGTCGCATCCACCACCACTGCCACCTCCGCGCCCCCAGGTGCAGGTGCGCGTTACCGCAGAATCGGCCGGCTGTGCGCGCGGCGCGGCCGCGGCACCCCCCTGCAGTACGTCCTCGGCTCCCAGCCGTTTGGGGACCTGGACGTGCTGTGTCGGCCCGGCGTGCTGATCCCCCGCCCCGAGACAGAGGCGTATACCGCCCACCTGGCCGCCGTGTTGCGGGATGACGCGAACAAAAAAAAGAGAAAGAAAACCGGGCTGGGAGCGGGGGCGAGACCTGGACCGGGACCGGGGCCGGGGGTGGGAGCGGGAGCGGGGCCGGGAGAGAGGCTGGTCGTGGTAGACCTGTGCACCGGCACGGGGTGCATCGCGCTGTCCCTATGCGCCGCCCTCGGGCGCCACTTCCCCCGGCTGGAGGCGCACGGGATCGACATCTCCGCCGCGGCCGTGCGGCTCGCGCGGCGCAACGCCCTGCACAACGCGGCGGTACTGGGGACCCACCGGCCTGCTGTCCCGCCGCGGCTACGGTTCACCCGGGCCGATGTGCTCGCGCCTGATATCCTGTCCGTGATCTCCTCCCTGTTGCAGGACAAGGGGGAGGAGGAGGATGGGAATGAGGAGGAAGTAGAGAAGAAAAAGAGAGGGATGGGCCGCGGCGGCGACATTGTCGTGCTCGTCTCAAACCCGCCTTATATCGACCCTGCCGCATGGGCGACCGGCGGCGGCGGGGGCGGAGGCCAGGCCCCGCAGCTCGCGCCCTCGGTCCGGCGGTTCGAGCCCGAGCTGGCGCTCGTCGCGCGCGAGGATGCGGCAGAGGCCCGGCTCGCCCCTCCCACCCAACCCCCCTCCCACCCCGTCTCGCCCCTCATACTGGCCGAGAACGCGGCCGGCAGGACGGCCGAGCCGACAACGACATGTTCCCGACAGGACGCGTTCTACCGCCGCCTGGTCGAGATCACGCGCGCGGTCCGGCCCGAGTTCTCGCTCTGGGAGGTGGGTGACCGCGCGCAGGCGGGCCGGGTGCTGGCTCTCGCCGAGGGGATGGGCCTGCTGCGCGAATGGGAGTGCGAGGTGTGGCGGGACTGGCCGGATCTGCCTGCGTCCGCATCCGCATCCGCATTGACTTCCGCACCCGCATCCACTCCCGCACCCGTAGGGGGTGGCGATGGCACGACCGTGTTCGAGTGGGCGGGCAGCAGTACCGATCCGGCAGCGGTGCGGTGCCGGGGCGATGGCAATATCAGGTCCATCTTTTTACGTAGGAGAGGCCGCCATCTGCCAACGTGAAGAGGGGCGGCGCAACATGGCCCATACCTGCTCACCTACTCTGGCCCGAATGCCCTCTCTAATATATGATCCCACATGGTCCCACATGATCCCACATGATCCAACGTGATCTATCATGATGCCCGAATGCGCGCCCGCGCTCTCTCTCTACTTATCCCCGTCCACGCCATCCTCCCAACATTGTGCCCACTTACTGCCCGTCATCGTCGTCTTCACTATCCATTCATCAGTAAGACGTACGCCCGCTACTTACCTTGGTAGTCTTTTACCATCCTTGGCTAATTATAATAACCACGTGCGCTCACTGCTCATCTTCGTCCCCGTTGCCTATGCGCGCCCGCTGATCAACACCATGCACGTCCGGTACTCATCCTCATACGCATACCCGCTGCTACGACTTACGCATCCGAGTCCTTACTGTCTTGATCCATCGTGTCAAGATGGGAAAATAAGACCCGACGCCATTAATCGAGCCATGTGTTTGGCAGTACTATGGCGCGACAATATCACTACGAAAGCCCGTTACTCATCCGAGTCACTGCCGACCCGGAACCCGCCTCTGATCCTCGGTCGCCTCGCAACAGGGCCTTCGTCTTCGTCGTCGTCGTCGTCGTCGTCGTCTTCCTTGTCGTCGCTATCGTCGTCGTCGTCCTCCGCCTCATCATCCTCCTCCTCCTCCTCCTCCTCCTCCTCATCATCATCATCCTCCTCCGCCATAGTGACATCACTCTCGCCCCCCTCACCTACCAGCGAGCTACGAGATACCAGCTTGGACTTGGACTTGCCCTTGCGCTTGCCCCGACCGTTGACCATGCCCTCACCATCATCCGAAATCTCCACGTCGCTCATAGCGTTCGCGAGTATGGAATCCAGAGCAGCGGCGGCCCTGCGACTCCTCTGCTCCAGCTCCTCCTGGTCGGCCGCCGTGGCCTTGGTGGCGACCCGCTGCGCCCGCTGTCGGATCTCCTCCTCCCGGGCGAAGAACTCGCGATCATATTCTTCGTCCGACTCGTCATCCGACGCAGTCACGAACATGGCGCTCTTGACCCGGCTGGCCCGCTCTCGCTCCTTCTCGCGACGCCGGCGCCGCCGTTTCTCCACCTCCGAGTCGGCGACCGCCTCGCCCTCCTCTCCACTGTCGCCGCCGCCCCTGCGGCGTTTCCGCTTGGACGTCGTGGCCTTGCCCTTGTCGTCATCGACGATCTGGCGGGCAGTGGGCCCGCCGGCGGGGAAGAGCGGCTCGTCATCGTCGTCATCATCGTCATCGTCATCGTCGTCAAAGGCGGCGCGTCGCCGCCGAGGCGCGGGCTTGCGGCGAAGCTGGTCCTCCGCCAGCACGCCCTCCTCAAACACGATCGGACTGAACTCGGCCTGGTTGATGAGCTTGCATGTCTCGCTCAGCTCGTCCGCAGAGACCGACCCGGGTATGACCCAAGCGGAGTCGGTGGTCTCTTGCGCGCCCGGATCCTCGCGCGTGATGGAGCACAGCCGCATCAGGAGACGGAGGTGGCCGTTCTTGAACATGGCGGTGCGGCCGGCCAGGTCGGCGGCCCGAACCGCTGCAGAAGAATAGCACATTTAGTCAGCTGGTGTTTCAGTGAGCGGGCGAAGAAAGGAGCGGCAGCAGCACCAACCGTAAGCGGGCCGCTCTGGAGGAGCGGGGGGGGCATGGTCCGCCTCCACGATGGGGGTCATGCCGCTCTCCGCGGCTGCCCAGGCCCGCCGCTCGCCCTCGGCACGAGCCAGCACCTCTCTGACCCACCCGACCAGGTTCGCCTCGCCCCGCTCCAGCATGATGCCCACCACGATGCCGATCTTGCGGTCCGCCGGTTCGTCCGGGTTGCGGAACTCAAGCTCGGCCGCCGGTCGAGGGGTGGCCGCGGACTTGGCCTGCGGTGGCCGGCGGCCATGTTCGAGGTAGTAGACGGTCGACGGCATCTTGGAGAAGAGAATCTCGATTCTGAACACGGGCCGCTCCTGGAGCAAGCGAATACATCGCCCCAGCAGGCGCCGGATCAGCTCCTCCCACTCGGCGTACAGGGGCGAGCCGCGGTCGAGCGGCTCGGGCCCGCGGATCATGCCGTGCAGCAGATAGATGATGTCGATCCGGAAAATCATCACGCTCATCTGCTGCTTGAAGGCGACCCGGTACAGGTATCGGTGCGCCCGCTTGAGCTGATCATAGTCGAGATCGCGGTAGTGCTTGATCAGGGCCACAAACGTGTTGACCACGCCCTGGGCGCAGAACCGGGTTGCGAACCGGCCAAAGTCGAATTTCCTCTCGCGAGCGATGCGCTCCGCTGCGTTGGCGTCCTCCTCCTCCTCCTCCTCTTCTCCTGCCTCCTGATCCTCATCCTCGGCTGCGTCGTTGGAGTTGTCGCCGCCGTTGTTCTTCTTCGCCTTCTTCTTCCGCCTGGCCCGGCGCGACCGCACTTGCATGTCGACGTTGCGCTTCGAGTATGCCTCGAGGACGCGCAGGAAGTGATGGACCAGCTCGGTGGCGGCGTCGAGGTAGTCAAAGTCCTGGTCCTTGTAGGTGCGGGCGATGGCGGCGACGGTGTCGTGGGTCGCGTCCTCATAGAAGAGCCTGGCGAGGATGTTGTCGGCGATGTCCTCGTCGTCGGCCCGGCCGCACTCGGACATCTCCTGGACGGTGCGCAGGATCTCGGTGAAGCACCGCATCACCGCCGTCAGGTCGGCCCACTCGGCGGCCGCGTAGGCCGAGTGCAGTGCCCGGCTCAGGGTCACCAGCATCTCCTGGCTGAGCATGGCCGCTACGAGGCTGAAGCTGTCGACCGGCTCGTTCGCCGCCGCCGCCGCCGCCGCCGCCACTGGCCGCTGCTGCTGCTGCGGTTGCTGTTGCCGCCGCCGGGCCCGCTCTGCCCGGAGGAACCAGGCGGCGAGGTAGAAGAACTGGCGCCGGTGGTGGTGCAGCAGGTGGGGGGCATCGCTGTCGATGGTGCGGCGGACGTGCCGGAACAGGGGGTTGAAGCTGGCATCGAGGAAATCCTCGACAAAGACCCGCAGCTGGCCGATCGCCCGATTGTTGAGCCGCGGCGGCGGGCCCAGCTCCGCGGCCGCCGCTTCGGCATCTGCGGCCGCCTTCCCCCTTCTCGGCCGGCGCGGCGGCCGATACACCTTGGTGCTGTCCATCCGCCGCTGCCGCGTGGACGCGTCCACTACGGCGTCAGTCCCCGACACCGTCCTCATCTGGTTCCCATTCCGCTTCACCCAGACCATGGCGCCAAATCGGTTATGGCGGCCGCCGCCCGGGCCCGACCGCCCGTTCCCGAGCAGGGCGGCCTCCTTGGCCATCAGGTCGCTCAGGTCCCGGCCCCGGTCCCGGTCGAGCTGCTGCTCGGTCATGAACAGGCTGGTCGGGTCGACCCGCTTCACAAGGTGGAAGACGATCTCAAGCACGATCACGTCCTCGGTCTGAAAGTCGTCTCCCACGTTGGACGCGATCGTGAGCAGGACCAGGAATATTTCCTGGTACGCGAACGCGTCGATGGTGGAGGCCCGCGAGACCGGGCTGCTGCTGCTGCTGTCTCCCTCCTTGTTGTCGTCGTCCCCGCCGCCGCCGCCGTCGGGCGGCGGCCCGATCATGGCAATGTTCCGCAGGAAGAACAAGGCCAGCCCGATGATGGCCCGGTCCCGGTTGGTGCGGTCCGCAAGGGGAACCGCCATGGCCGGCATGGCGGCGCGGGCCGCCACGCCGAGCACCCGGATGGCATCGTAATTGATGATGGCGCGCTTGTAGCCGGTCTGGGCCCGCCGCAGCGTCGGCCCGTGCCGGTGGTGGTTGACCGTCATCCTCTCGGGGTCGCTGTCCGGCGGCCAGGTGAGCGGGACCAGCAGCTCCAGGCAGGCGAGCACGATCCGCGCCCGGTACCGCCCTCCCTGGTCGGCCGGCGCTGCCGTTCCGTCCCCGGCGGCACACACGGCCAGGATCGGCAGCAGGTCACCCTCGACCAGGTTTGCATCCGCCATGCACCGGGCCACGTCCATCCGGTTCGTCTTTTCGTCGTAGAACCGGATCCATCGCTTCAGGTCGCGAAGCACCTCGAGCACGTCGTCGCCGAGCTTGTACCGGCCATCGTCCTCGGCGCTGGCGCCTCCGAGCTGGCTCTAGGGTTAGCGGAGGAGGCGGCGAGCAGGGAAGGGGGCGATGGAGGGGAAGGGGGGGCGATGGAGACATACCGCGGAGATAAGGCTGGTAATGTGGGCGCGCACCTCCGGGTGCACAATATCCTGGGATCCGTCTTCGATCTCCATCTTGATGGCTGAGAATGATGAGAAGATGAGAAGATGAGAAGACCAGAGGCGAGCGGGGTGGGCGGATGGTTTGGTCGGGAAACAGGTTTCCGATAAGATAGCGCGGTGGGGCTGATCACAGGCCTCCCTGGCTCCCAGGGGGGTTACCGAGGCTAGCCGGCCCGCACCCAATTTACACATGCCAGCCTCCCCTCTTCGTCCTCTCCCTCTTTTCCTTGGTCGGATTTGTTTCGGCATCAGATAGATATGCACATCATGGCGAACATGGCGAGCCGCGTATTTCCCCCCAGATTGCGACTGCTAATCGGCCGACGGGCCCAGCTCCGACCCTGCCAGTTCCGGTACCTCCTCACGGCCAATAAGACGATGCATAGCGACGTCAAGCAGCTCGGTGTAGTCGGTGCCGGCCAGATGGTCAGCTGCTCCCCTCTGCTCCCCTCTGCCCCCCCTCTGCCCTCCTCTGCCCCCCCTCTGCCCTCCTCTGCCCCCCCTCTGCCCCCATCACTAACGACAACCTCAGGGCCTCGGCATCGCCCTCGTCGCAGCCCAAAAAGCCGGCGTCCCCGTCACCCTCGTCGACACCTCCCAGCCGGCCCTCGACAAGGCCCTCGCCCTCGCGGACCAGCTCCTGGCCAGGGACGTGGCCAAGGCCCGCGCCACCTCGGAGCAGGCGGCCCGCACCCGGGCCCTCCTCACGACGGCAACCGACCTGGACCGGCTCGGCGATGCCGACTTTGTGATCGAGGCTGTGCCCGAGATCCCGGCCGTCAAGTTCGACATCTTCGCCCGGCTAGCGCGCGTCTGCGGCCCGCACGCGGTGCTGGCCACCAACACGTCGTCCATCTCGATCACGCGCATTGCGGCGGCGGCGGCGGCCGGGGGCGGCGACGGCGACGTCGGCGCCCGCGTCGTGGCCACGCACTTTATGAACCCAGTCCCGGTCCAGCGGGGCGTCGAGATCATCTCGGCCCTGCAGACCAGCGAGCGGACGGTGCAGCGGGCGGTCGCGTTCTGCACGGCCATGGGCAAGGTCCCGTCCGTCTCGGCCGACTCGCCCGGCTTCCTGGCGAACCGGATCCTGATGCCGTACATCAACGAGGCCGTGATCTGCCTCGAGACCGGGGTCGGGGACCGCGACGCGATCGACTCGATCATGAAGAACGGCACGGCGGTGCCGATGGGCCCGCTGCAGCTGGCCGACTTCATCGGGCTGGACACGTGCCTGGCCATCATGCGGGTCCTGCACGAGGAGACGGGCGACTCCAAGTACCGGCCCAGCGTGCTGCTGCGCAAGATGGTGGACGCGGGGTGGATGGGCAAGAAGAGCGGGCGGGGGTTCTACGAGTACTGAGCGGAGGGGGTGCCACTGTTTTGGATACTTTGGCCCCCCTGCCCTTTGGGTCCACCTTGCGATGTGGTGGAACATGGGGGGGTATATATGTTGCTATGCTTTCACCCAATAACGCCGATCCGGAAATTCCAACCCGCATGCACCATCGCCCTCGCCCTCGCCATCACCATCGCCATCGCCATCGCCATTGCCCTCGCCCTCAACTACTTCCCCGCGCTCTCCTCCGCCACTCTGACCGGACCAGAGTTCGACACAACCAATGCTCGCGCCCAGCGTTGTCCATATGCACACATTCAGATCTCATCCACACTCATCGTCGAGGGGCCCGGACCTGCTGCTTAAACGGCCGTCAGAGTTCGTGCGGCAGTAGCAATCTCGACCGAGCCGGGTCTCACCGTTGAGGGCTCAAAACCCGTAGTGGAACTTGGCCCACACGATCAACCCGATCGCGGCGCCGATCACCACCACGCCAAAGACAATCTTGCACATCATCTTGAGGGCGGGGCTCGCAGCCGATGCTGCGGTCGAGGGGGATGAGACGAGATGATGCACCTGGGACCTAATCCATACGCTGCACGGGAATGGATGTGTGCACCCTGCCAATGGTTGATGATGGTGGCAGGATCGTGTCTGTCGACTGGCGGGTTCGAATGGCGTACCCCCACACAGCTGGGCGCGATCGAGATGGCAGTCCAAGGGAGCCGAGATTAATCTAAATACAACGGGGCCCTTGATGGACGGAAAAGAGAAGATCCGGGCCTCAAGTAGACGAAGCACGATCAACCCATCTGGCGCCCCCCTCGCGGTCCCTCCACTTCCGGCCCTGGCTCTGAAAAGAACCAACACCCGAGCCGCGGGCGCCAAAGCCGCCCCGCCCCCGCAACTCGAACCCCCCGCCGCCGCCGCGCCCGGGCCGCTGCCCTCGACACCCGGTCCCAGGCCCAGTCCCAGTTCCTGGGGACTGCACAATGGGCACAATGGGTGATGGAACGCTGGGTTTTTTTTGGACGCGAGTTCTCGCGCGCTTAAACGGCACACCCCCTCCAGGCGAGACACTAATAAACCATCGCGGCTGATTCGGATACCACACTCTCAAATCAATGGCATGGACGAACAAACTCCCCCACCGGAAACACCCCCAAAATATTCAAACTCAAATAAGATGTGAAAAGAGCGAAAGACAGGAAAATTACGGAACCCTGGAGACTCGAACCCCGGGAAAAATAAGGAAAAGAACCAAGGAAATGGCCCGGTGGCCGAAATCGCTACATGTCTCTACTCAAGTGCCACTCCTCTCTTTCAGAGCGTCGGTTCTCCATTCCCCGGCCCGCGCTGTTCGATCCCCAGTCTCCCGCCGCCACTGCCGCCACTGCCGCCACTGCCGCCGCCGCCGCCGCCATCGACGCCCCCCCACTGCCCCTCCGGCACAGGGAGATGAAAATACTCACAGGACGGTCCCGTACAGAGGTATTCCCCTGCGCTGCAAAGCCATGACTGGCCCTGCCGCGCTCGAGCCAAGTCCTCTACTAGCCCACTCTGAAAGCGGGGCGGCGCCACTGAGAGCGCGGCCGGGCTGGGAAAGGAGAAGGCGGCCCCGCCGGGCGACAGCATGGCCGGAGACTGCAGCTGCGGGTCATATCGGAACGGCGGCGCCCCATTCTGGAGAAAGGCTGGGGAGATGTACTGTGGTGGCGAGAACGGCGACGGCGGCGGCGGCGACGGCGACAACATGACATTGCTGTTGTAACCCGGGCCGGCTTCGGCCATGGGCGGGGGCTGGAGCTGGGGACCCCCCCACTGCGACCCGAGGGCCGGGGTCGGTCGGGGGGGGGTGTTTAGGGTCTGCTCCGGCCTCGGCCTCTGGATCGGGAGCCGGCAGTGCGCGATCGAGGCGGTGGGGGACGCGGGGAGTGGCTGGTGCTGGTGCCGCCGGGCGGGAGCAGTCGGCAGCCCGCCAAAGGCGAGCCGCCTGAGACAGTCGGCCACCCCATCGCCGATCCACGTCCTGAGCGCCGACACGGTCTGGGCCACGTGCATCTCCACCGTCTCCTGCGGGCCGAGAGCGACGGCGCGGTAATGGCCGGCGATGAGACTCTCGGCGCCATCCAGGCTACCTATCAGGCTCTCCTCCAGCTCGTGCATCTCCACGACAGGTACAAATTCTACAGCAGCGGCAGCAGCAGCGGCGGCATATTGCTATCAGCCTCCAGACCCGGCGAGAGATGGGGAGAAGGGAGACAAACCGGGCGGCATGCCCTCGCGGTCGGCGGGGAAAAGCGCCTCCCACAGCCGCTTCCAGGTGCGGACGCTCTGGCTGTCCTTGCGGCCGGTGAGCGCGTACTCGACCGCGATCGAGATGCCATCCTCGGGGTCGTCGCTGGTGACCTCTTTCCGGATCTCGCAGAGAACCAGCCTGGTGAGGTGTTGCTGTAGCTCGGCGTGGGTCTCGAACCCGTCCCCGCACCGGAGACACGGGAACAGACTCTGGTTCGACCGGGGCTCGCGGCCGTACTGGTGGTGGTGGGCGATGATATGCTTCCTGTGTGATGTAAGAGGGTACTCTTTCATTTTCAACGTGAGGTGGGGGGGGGGGTCGATGGGTCAGGGGGTAAAAGGGGGCCGACTCACTTCAGCGACGACAGGTTGCGAAACGAGCTGGTGGCGCACACGCGGTAATCGCGCACGTTGAACCGGCGCGGATTCCGCTTCCGGAATGGGCAGGCCAGGTTCATGTGATCGCCCGTCTTCTGCCGCTTGGCCTGGCCACCCGGACTCGGCCGTGCATCGCGCCCCTCGTCGTCGTCGTCGTCGTCGTCGCCCCCGTCGTCGCCCGGACTCCGGCCTGCTTGTCTACCGCCGCCGCCGCCTCTACCGGCATCCCGCTTCCTGCCAGAGCCGTTTCCCCGCCCGCCGACGGGCGTGTAGCCGGGCTCGGACGACGTTGGGGTGTTATCGGCAGCGGTCTGCGGGGCCTGGGTGAAGGCACCCGCACCCGTACCCGCGCCTCGGACGACGAGCAGGAGCTCCTCGAGGTACCGGTCGGTACAATCCCAGGCCAGGAGCGGCAAGGAGATCTCGGCCAGGCCGACGTCGTAGGCGTCGCGCAGGACCAGGCTGGTGACTCTGCGCGAGAGTGTCCGAACCTCATCGTCGTCGTCGTCGGCGGCGTCGGCGGCGTCGGCGGCGTCGGCGGCGTCGGCCATGTCGGCGGTGTTGGCGGCGTCGGCCTCGCCGTTGCCGCCCTCGGCCCGAGCGGTCGCGAGCTTATCTGCAGCAGCCGGACGATGACGCGAAAACGCCGAGCTCGGCGGCGTGATCGAGCCGGGGGACCCGATTCGTTTTCGTTCTGGTCGGTGTGGGTGGCTGGCCGGGTCTGGGCTGGGCCGCGGCCAGGGCGGTGCGCCGGTACCAGGCACCGGCCGCGGAGCGGGCACCATCATGGGCGCAACAGCTATCTCCGGGGCCGAGATGAGCGATACGGGACTGTACGGCGCCGTAGGCCCGGGCAGGGACGATGCCTCGTACACTGATGGTGTGTATGATGAGCTGGAGGAGTAGCAGTAGCTGCGAGAGCCCTCTGGGATGTTCACGTCGTCATCGTCGCCATCGACGTCGTCGTGACAGCTCTGCTGCCAGCCCGCCACGACACCAGCCGCAGTCTTCTTATAAAGATCGAGCAACCCGAAGCAGCTGAGGTTCGCGGTCTCGGGTCCCGAGCTGAGAGGGGACCCCCTGGCCATACGATCGTGCTGGTGGTGCATATGGTGGCACGTCTCCCCGAGCTGGGGACGGCGGTCCTCGGAGGCCATTGGATGACAGCGTCCCCCGTGAGGAGGGGGGATGGCCCGCTCTGTGTATGCGGCTGGAGAGGGGAGGGGCGCTCAATCGAGTCTACAACTGTCGCGGCCGGGTATCTGACTCGCAACAAAAGTGGCTCGCGCCGGTCGCCGATGATGCTTCACTGCTGGCAGCCAGCCAGCCAGGCGCGGGTGGTCCATGGTCCAGGCTGGATGATTTATATCCCTTATGGGCCCCCCGCCTGGTCCTGGTGCTGGGTCCGGTCCCAAGCCTGCCTCGGCCCCATGTCCCTTTTTGGCGTGCGCGCGCGCGCCGCCCGAGGAAGAGGCTGCGAGGCATTGGTGGACTCAGCCAGCCAGCCCGGGGGGTGGCTTGCCCCCCCCCATCTCCCCTGCCCACCCCTCCCCACGTTTCTCATGCTAGACTCGAAGGATCCCAGTAGGGAGCAGCCGGGCCTGGCCGTCAGCTGCACGTCACCGCGTGGGGGATCCCGCGCTTCTTCCTTTCTGTCTCGTCGGCCAGCAAGCGCAGGGACCGACCGCTTCTCCCCTGCAGGTCTGGCGAGCTGCGGCTGCGCGATGCCAGTCATGCCTGCCAACGGCTGGGTATTGCGGATTCAGCGGCCTGGACTGAAACCCCTACTGATTCGACCATCGCCCTCGTGGCCATTTCCCCAAAGGCCGCGGGCGGGAGGGAGAACACGAGGGCACCCGCGGCCGGCAGAGGAGGGAGTTGAACAAGGCTGCGATGCGGCGGTGGTGCGAGGGTGGCGAGGGGAGGGGGGGCCGGGACGAGGGGGGCTCAGGGGAGCAGGGGAGGGGAGGGGAGGGCAGTGTCCTGGGCCCTGGGCCAGCAGGCCCCCTTCGTCATCGGTGGAGGGAAGACGGGCCCTCCCTCTTCTATTATTATTGGCTCTCGGCCAACCCCGAGGCTGCGCCCGACCGGCCCTTTTAGAGTCTGGGCCAGATGTCATGGGCCCCGGATGTCATGGGCGGCTGGCGGCTGTCACTTGCCTGGCTTCTGTCAAGCGCGCCCGAGGCTGGCATTTATCAACAAGGGATTTTCATCGGCGGATTTTCACCTTTTTCATGTACCTGTCCCGCCTGCTCGGTCGGTGGGTAGCGACGACGATTGGCGCGGCTCGGCTGTGGCCTCACTCGGCTTAGCTCGTCTGGTGGGCCTGGTTGCAGCGACGGCTCCGCCCAGCGAGGTTCATCACCTCCCTGAGACTCGGCACGGTAATTTTCCAGGCTTGCAGCACCCATCACATCTGATTCGGGGGGGGGCCGGCCAGCCGGCCAGCCGGCCAGACCTGAGGTTCGCTCAATTACGAGCCTCTTGACTAGATCCACACCGCCTTCCTTCCTCCGCGCCCTCACCCCTCACCCCTCACGGCTACCCCTCACGCCTCGACCATGCCCATGCTCGCACGCCTCGGCCATGATCGCATGCTCGCATGTCATCTGGCAGCTTCCATGGCTACGAACATGTCGCATCTATTCACTTTGCAGAGCGAAACCACGGCCGCTCGGCGCCATTGCTCAGCCACGGCGGGGGTCGGGCTCTAATAGGGAGAAGAGGACATGGGGCGCGTCGGCAGGCAGTGACGTCGGAAAGCCTCACACCAAGCCGCTCAAAGTACTTGAGCGGGGCTGGATTCCATTCTTCGGGAGACGATCTAGAAACAGGCAGACTGGGGGCTCGCTCGCAGCCCATAGTGCCATGACAGCAGCAGGTGGGGGCTCGCGCAATGATGGGCTCGTGGCGAGAGAAAGTCTAGCGAGAGTCCAGTGAGAGAGTCTAGTGAGAGAGTCACTGGCCGAACTGCCAGATCGCAGGTCCTGTCTGTGTGCTGGCAGTGCTGGCCAGCCCCAGCCGCGGAGCGGTTCTCATTTCTGTTGATTCTGACACGCCTGTTACTGGGAATAAGTCTGTGCACAGAGTCGGGAGTCCGTAGGCCACAATGCCTGGCGAGAAAGTGTGTTAGCCTAGCTCGCCAACCGACGGTCTTTTTCCATTTTCTTTCCTCGCGTCGAGCAAATTCCGAGTCTCAGAAGTTGCCAACTTCATCAAGCTAGACCGAGTGGTAGCAGCAGCCGGATGCTTGACAGCATCCGGCCGCTCCTGACATCAAAACAGAAGAGTACATATGTTTACCAGATGTGTGGTGTCATCATGGAATCAATCGTCGCGCGTGCAACCCCAGCAAAGTGACATGACATACCAGTTGATATTGCCTGCCATCCATCCATCCCACGGAAGAAGCAGGAAAAATAAAAGTAATGATGCGCGCGGCGGGCAGGCGGGCGCGCCAATTGCGTGTCGCGAACCGAGTGGTAGGGGTCAGGGGCAGCGGGAGGGGGAAAAGGGAAGGGGTGGAGGGCAGAAATGTCCAGACTTGCTTCAGGTCATCAACGCATCATGGGAAGCCAATGGGCCCTCGTGATGATGGTTTTAAACAAGGGCCTCCCGATTGCTGGCAATCGGGCAGTTCATCTCGACGAGTCTCTCGGAGCCTCTGCCAGGCGCTATGGAATTCGGCGCTGGCCGCCGCGGCTTTGTTGCCGGCTTGTCCGTCTGACTGTCTTGGTTGAAGAGGAGAGAGAAGAAGAGGAGAGAAAAGAAAGAGGAGAGAGAAGAAAGGAAAAAAAAGGCCGCCACTGACGGGGCTTTATGCCCCCACTGTCATTGGCTTTTCGCCACGTGACTCGGGACTTGCCTTGTGCCCGTTTCGGCAGGGAGACCAGCTGGTTGGTCGCGCATTGCCGCATTGGCCGCATTGGCCGCACACAGCAGCATCCCTGCCCCCATTTCCCAGTCCGTCATCAAACCTCTCTCCTCCTCCGCCCTCCCTCTCTCTTTCCCAACTCCACCTCCGAAAGAAAACACCGCCCGACGGCCACATCTCCGCCCCCCCCCCGACCACCTCCCCCCTCCCCCCCGGCTCCGAGCGCCCGCGCACCACACCTGATCGATCTGTCGAGGTCCGACCGCACCCGACTGCCGGCGGATTTTTTTTTTCTGGCTGGCCGGCGGCGCGCGCCGGGGCGCTCGAGGCGCATGGTGGGCGACGGCGGAAGCGAGCGGAGTGTCGGCGGCTGGGCGACTCACGACCACCACCGCCATCACCGCCGCCGCCACGTTTTCGGTCAGAGTTGATTCGACTGGAATCGGCATTCGCTGTCGTCGACAAACCGACGGCCGGAGGGCCCGCCCTCTCATGCGACTCGAGTCAAGCGGACCGAATTAAGCGACGTCGGCTCGCCATAGCAGGCAGTGCACCTGCCGGCGGCCAATCCCGCGGGTCTCTTTTTCCGCTAGTCTTTTTTGCTTGCCCTCTTTTTCGCTTGTCCTCGCTCTCGCTTGTCCGCCGGCTAGCGCTGGCTTCGATAGGGGGGAAAAAAGACGCAAACAAGAAATTTCTGGCCGGCGTGATTCATCCCCCCGCCTCGGCCGTCGAACAATGTCGTGCCACCCTCAAACCCCCCAGAGCCCGTCAAAGCCCTCCCCTAATACGTCGGAATTCGCGTCGACGGCGAGTTCGGCGACGGCGCCAACGACCACCACTCTGCCCACGCCTGCCTATAGCGTCACCGAGTGTGCTCTGCAACCCGGCGACATGTATCACGACCGCACCGTGGTCGGGCCCGGACCCGGACCCGGGACCGGGCCCGATACGCCCAACAAGAGGAAGCGCGCCGTCGACGACCAGGGCGACCAGGCGAGCAAGAAGGTCCACATGGAGCCTGCCAAGATTGGTATTGAGGACTTGCATCTGGATGTTGGCAACAAATACCTCCTTTGCAGAACTCGTAAGGCCTCACTCCCTCCTCCTTTGACCCGTGACCGAGACCCGACATTGCCCTGCCCTGGCCGCCCAACCACCGCCCACTCCTCTACCTCTCCGCCCCTTGCCTCCCCCTCTGCGCCTTCTGTACGCCCCCCCTCCACTCCATGTCGCTCCGCATCTGCCGCCCCGACTGGACTGCGGATGATTCTTGTTGACGTCTGTCCCCTTCCTCAGCACCTGCCGAGTCGTTCCCTCGAACGTCGGAGGACTTGTTCGACATGTTCAACCTCAGCGGCCTCGCCCTGGAGGTCGCGCGCGAGAAGCCCAGCGGCGAGAAGAACGCATTGAGAAAAACCTACAAGGGCCATATCAAGCGCCTCGGCATACTCGGCCACTTCGACGCCGTCCGGAAGGAGAACTCCGATCCATCCGGCTTCATGGCCATGCTTGACCAGCCCGAGCACGAGTGGAACATCCACTGTGTCGCCGGCCGGGACATACTCGACGGATTGTCCGAGCAGGCCCTGGCCTGCATCGGCAAGGCCATGACCATGGTCAAGGGCCCCATCCCCAAGACCGTGTGGGATGGCGCCGTCCTTGGCGACATGGCTCCAGACCCCCCCCGCCAGCCGGGCTCGGGAAAGCCGACGGCCCCAAACACGCCGGCCCTCGCCGCCGCCGTCTCATCCCCGGCCCTGGGCCGGGCCAAGCTCCAGGCGTCCCCTGATCCCCAGGCGGCACAACAAAAAGCTCCGGCCCAAGACGGGCCGCGGCCCAAGAGGAACCTGAAAAAGCGGGGGTATGGCGACAGCAGTTTCGAGGGCTACGGCGAGGGATTCCCGGATGATGACCCGGCCGCCGCCGATGCCGGCTACTCGACCGCTGAGGGAGAGGACCGGCCCGGCCAGAAGCGGCGTCAAAAGGCGAGTGGGCGCGGCTGTGCAACCACGGCGGCTGGCTCTGCTAACCCGTCGCAGAACCCGCCGAACCCTCAGTCGCAGTCTCCTTACCCGGGCCCTATACGGCAGACCAGCTTCGGTCCCTCGGTGGTTGGGGCTTAGGGGGCCCCTATCCGAGAGAGACTGTCGCCCTCGCGCCGGCCCCCCCCTGCGCCCCCGCCGCCGCCGCTGCCGCCGCCGCCGCTGCCGCCGCCGCCGCTGCTTCCGCCGC
>JAOYNC020121154.1:0-27429 GCA_025802115.2 Bertia moriformis
AACATGGCATATAAATCCCAGCCAACCCCCTCCAGGACGGGAAATATCCCCAATCTCCCCCTCGGCCTCCCCTTTTCCTCGGCCTCTTTTTTTTTTTTTTTTTTTTTTTTTTTTTTTTTTTTTTTTTTCTCTTCCCCCGCCCTCTCTCTTTCTCGACTGCCAGGACCGGGGGGGAGAGGAGGGGGCCAAGAGGGGGTGGGACGTGGAGGTTGGAGGGAGTGGGGGGCGGATATTGTTTCTCGGCGCGGGGGGCGTGTGTCCATCAGGTAGCAGGTAGCACCTGGGTCCCGGCAAGAAGTGGGGAGCAGCTCTTCTGATGATGGCCAGGGTGAGGGGGGGGACGGGCCACGGGTGGAGGTGTGGAAAAAGGAAAGAATTAAAATAAAAAAACAAAGTCAGGAAAAGCAAAAACAAAACGCTGCCATACGAGGCAGCCCTCTTGGGCTCTCGGCCGCGAGGGCTCCATGTCAGTCAAGGTAGAAATACAGGCCGCTGTTTCGGGGGAGGGAAGAAGAGGAGGGGATGTTAAAAATGGCATGGGTTGCAGAGGGGATAGCGGAGGGGCTGGGCTGCGGCACGGCCTCTGTCTGTAAGGCTCAGCCTGCTCGGCAGCAGGCTCGCCAGGGCCAAGCAGTAGCAGCAGCAGATGACGGCCAGTTCTCCGCGCTCCTCCGCGCTCCTCCGCGCTCCGTTGGCTGCTGACGCCTTGCCGGCTAACCACTGTCGAGGAGCATATCGGCAGCAGCAGCAGCAGCATGCATCCGTGCCGACCAGGGGAGTCGCAGCAAACCCAGCGTCCAAGCCTAGGCCAAACTCCAACCCGCTGACACGCCACGCCGCGCCGGCGCGAACACGGTTCTTCTTCTGTTTCTCATCTTGCTTTATTCTTTTTCTTTCCTGCCATTTTAATATTACTGCTACCTTCTCCGCGTCGCAGCCCCAGTGGTCCGTCTGTCCGCCACCACCCGGCCACCCGGCCAGATCTTGGTCTCGTCGAGCTTGGGGCCGCCACCGTCAGTCTGGTCTGGTCTGTTCTTGTTTACATCGACAAGGATTTTTTTGTGTCCTACTACCGGATCCGGCTCAATTGGGGCTCGAGGGTTGATAAGACCTCGGGGGAGTCGGCCCCTGGAAGTAAAAAGTCCCAGGCTTTCTTTGAGCTGTTGCGCCCGTGCGCCATCCTGCCTGGCTCGTCCGCCTGGCTCGTCCGCCTGGCTCGTCCGCCCGGCCCGCCAGCCAGGGGGACGATGAGTAAGACTGGTCACTCACCCAGGATCACTCGGCCAGCCACGATAGCTCTCTCTCCTCTCTGCCTTTTCAGCAGCGGGTCCTTCTTTTCTTCCTTTTCGTCTCTTCGTCAGCCAGCCAGCCAGCCAGCCCCCTCTCCACACCAACCCCAAGCTTCCCAGTCCTGGTCGAGGACGACACGACACGACGACGACGACGACGCAGGGCCTAGGGCGGAAGCTACTGTACGCACTCCGGACATGGCCCCCAAGTGCCGCCCGCCGCCGCCGCCTTCGCCTCCCCTTTTTGGACCGCCCACCACCGCCACCCGAACGAACGTCTCCCCTTGCCTCATCCCCTTGCGTCCTTCTCCCCCAGCCCCCCCTCCCCCGGCCTGCCTCATTCTCCCCTTTCTTTTCGAGTCCCCCAAAACCTTGGGCTTGGTATACTTGCGTCGGTCTTCCTGCCTCCCTCGGGCAGGAGGCCAAGAGGGCCTGTCCGCCTGCCCGTCTGCCCAAGACACGCGCGGCCGGAGGGATGTGGGGGGCATCCTGGCCATGAACCCAGCCGAATCCTGCTGCTGCTGCTGATGATAATATCAATATCGAGAGGGGGCGGGCCACCACCAGAGGACTGTGGGGGGCTTCGATCCTCCACGGCCGTCGGTTACACTCGGTGGGTTCGGCAAGCAGGTCATGACCTGCTGATGAGGTCCTTTGTCTTTTTTCTTCTCACTCAGTGCGCGCGCCCTGTTCCTATCCATGCCCTCATGGGCCAACCAGGAGCTCCGAATCCTGGAGTCGAGGTCGGATTCGGCGCCAATTAGCGAGGAAGTCTCGTGGCTGTCCTTTGTTCTTGCAGATTGAGTGCATGCTTCAGTGTGTGTATGTCTGTGTGCGGCAGCGGCAGCATCTGCCAGATGATGACGAGAAGAGATCGCCGCACAGCCGTCGCCCCAGCCTTTTTGATGACCCGGCGAACCCGCCCACGTCGCGAGGTTCTCGCTGATAACACGTCATGTTCTTCTTTCCTGTCCATCCCGCCTGGGTCCGAGGGCCACCGCCATCCGGCCGTCATCTCGTTCAGCTTGGCTCGCCAGCCACCACCACCTCAATTGGCGCTGGTCCGGCCCGGCCTGGACTGGGCTGGCCTCGCGGACGGGATGGGATGGACGGTGAGACTCGAATTGACTCGCAGCTTTTGAAACAAGGAAAATCATCCCGAGGGACGCCACTCCTCTGTCCCGTCCCGTCCTTGGCCCCGTTCCCGTTCTTTTGCCGGCTGTCTTTTGGTGCTCGACCTGGAGCGGCCGTCTGCCCACTAGGCTACCAGCTGAAGCGCCCGCTCCGAGCTCTCGACCAATCCGAATCACGCCCCTCCCGAAGGGGATGACCAGGATAAAAGAAAAAAAGAAAAAGAAAAAAAAAACCCCCGGTGGTGGGTCAGCAAGCAGGCCGGTACTCGGGCCTCGATCTCAGCCGACGCAGATTATTCCTCTCCATATTTCCTCTCAAGGTCCTGAGCTCCTGGAATTAGCATCGACGTCGAATCAAGCCAGAGGAACGGGGCCCTCTTCGTGGAGCAGTGGCCTGCCTTCGGTGAGGGGAGGGCCGGCTCGGGCGCGCGCAGACCTCCCCTAGACGCAGGAACGGACTGTCCACACACGTGTGTCGACAGAGGAGGCAGCGCCCGCGCTCGCGTCCTCACCCCCCGGCCCCCAGTCCTCGCCGCCCAACTGGGCCCCGCGGTCGCGTGACGTGTTCGTCTCTTGGACGTTCTAGCGCAACACACCCATAGGTCCTTCCTGCAGGCACTGGACCGGCACCCGCTGCTCCATGGAAGCCCGCCTGCAACGGCCGTTCTATAGCGTGGGTGGGTGGGTGATAGGTGTGGGTGTAAGTATGAGTGGTGTGGGTAGTGGTGTGCTGTGTGTGTGTGCCCAATAGACCTGCATTGGCTGCCGCTGTTGCGCTTGCGCGGAGGAGCCCCATCCTCGGGGCCTGGCGGGCCTGGCGGGCTGGCTGGCTGACTGGCTGGCCCATCAGCTAGTGTCCAATCGACCGATTCGTGTCTGTAGCCGGGCGCCGGGAGCGCCTGTTTCGGATTGAATGCCGCAGCGCTCCCGCACGGCGCTGTCACTGGCCCGCGCGCGGGTTTGCTCCCAGCGTCCCAGACTCGGCGGTAATGATGTGAGAGGAGAGTCTGGAGTCTGGCGGCCGCGGGTCGGCGCTTCACCTCACTCGGGATGACCATCCTTATCATCGTCGTCGTCGTCAGCATCCTGAACATCATCATCACCGCTCTACCGAAACATGGTGGCCAAGCAAGAAATAAACATTTGGAATAGAAGGATAGTCCCTACAGGCCGTCCATGATAATACGTTTATGCCGTATGCGAGCCCGGCGCCCGGCCCGTCATCTGTCATGTTACTCCATCGCGCTATCCCGCCATTGTCTCCTCGAATCGGCACCACGACATGCCGCCGCTGGGCACGGCATACCCACCCCTGCTCCTCCTCCTTCTCCACCACGACCCACGACCACGACCCACGACCCACGACCACCCAATCTCTCGGCCCTTGGCCAGCGCACTTCCCCCCGACCCCCCCGACCCCTCGCCACCTTCCACGCGCGTGCGCTTACCGACAGCAGCCCCTCCCACGCTTGCATGAGCTGTCGTGGCACTGCTGGGACTGGCGACCCACTCCGGCCTGGACCCACCCAGCCAACCGCACGCATGCAACGCACGCACCACCACGCGCTGCTGCTGCTGCCGTACCCAAGTGCGAGACCCAGGGCCCGGCGGCGGCGGCGGCGATGTCGCTGCGGCCGTAGTGCGTCGGGGAGGAGCGGATGGTGGCGATCATCATGATGATCGTGATTATGGCAATGATGAGCCGGTGTGGTTTGGAGAAAAAGTCAAGTTCGAGTTCTCTCCGCCATGCGAGATGCTGCGAGCGGCTCGAGCGGGCGAGGCAGGCAGGCAGGCAGGCAGGCAGGCAGGCAGGCAGGCAGGCAGGCAGGCGGGCAGGCAGGCGGGCAGTGTCACGGCCAAGACGACGGTCTCGTATGCCTCGACACGCCCCAGTACATCTGCCACAACGATAAAGAATAGCCTTATCCTGACTGCGGGCCTGTCGACTCTGTCTCGAGTTTGACTCGGCCGCCGACACCACCCCCACCACCACCACAACCACCCCCCACAAGCCAGCCGGGCACCCGGGCACCCGGGCACCCGAGCAATCACACCCCCGGGCCAGCAACTAGGTGGATTTACTTCAACTCGATACACCACCCCCCGTGGCCACTCGTTCCCCGCACCAGCCACCTCCAAGCACGAGAACTTGGAGCCCGACGCTGTGTCGGCCTGATGCAGTGCTTCCGCGTTTTCCCGCCATGGCTCCCTCTCTTCCCCCCCTCTTCCCCCTCCCCTCTTCTCCACAGATGCATGCTGGTGCTGCTGGATCCCAAGTGGCAACACGACCAGACTGCGGCCAGCGGGCCTGCAGCCGGGCCGCCCTTTAGGTCTTTTTATTTTGTTTCCTGTCTTCTTCTTCGGCCGCTTCCTCGGACGAGAACGGTACTAGCCGGATCAGATTCCGCTCAATTGACTCCAATCCGGTCCGGTCCGCGCGGTGACTGCCTGCCCAGGTTCTGCCCCGCCCGCTATCATCGTTGCGGGCACGACGATGATGGGGCACAGGGAGCAGCAAGAGGGAGGCACAGGGGGCCTTGACAGCGTGGCCGCCCCCCATTTCCACCACTTCCCCACCCATCGCCACCGTCGTGGCCGCACGGGACTGGCTGGGATATGGGGAAGGATTTGGCCCCATCTCGACTGGGAAGCAAGACCTGGTCACCTCCTGAGACAGGGGGGACCGGTGGGTGGCTGGCGGGCTTGGTAGGCCGCCGGCTGGGCTGATGAGATGAGAGAGAGGGTCGTCCAGTCCGGTCTCACCCGAGGCACACTCGCAACGTGCACTTTATCTCTTTTTTTTTTTTTTTTTTTTTTTTTTTTTTTTTATCATACAGCTTTTTTTTGCTCCTCTTTTGGGCTTTGTCTTTTTTTTTGTTTCCTGTGTCCGGCCTTGGCCAATCAGACTACGGGGACTCGGCTCGAGGCAATATTCCAGCACAGGGCCCGTCTTGGTTTGTTGTCGAGGTAGTCTTTCAACTAGCCACCAGGTAGACTGGCTGGGGGGAGGAAACCCCGCACCGGAGGCGATCATCACTGATATCGTCGTCCCTCTGGAACCCAAGGAACAGACGCAGGCCAGGTCCAGCTTGCAGTAGTAGTAGCAGTAGTCCTCGCGAGATGCGTGCTGTGTGCTGTGTGCTGTGCCCGCGCCGTCTCATCGCCCGTACTAGCCGGATGGATGGAAGGAAGGCAGGATGGGCGGACGGCCCCCCTTCCTACCGCTTGGGGCCCAGGGCTGACTCGGCAGCGGGATCGCATGGGTTTGGGGTGGCTGGTGGTTGTGGTCATCATGCGACGCCAGGGTGGCGGCCCGTCATCTTGTCGCCATCCAAATCACGCACGCGATAGCGGCCAGGTGGTGTGGCAGCAACGCAGCCAGCCAGCCAGCCAGCCAGCCAGCCAGCCGGCCTTGCTTTTCACATCCTCGGCCTCTGTCACATTTCACCCCTCCAGCCCCGTTCCCGTTCCCGTTCCCGATTCCGCTCCCGGCAGTGGCACGCTCGCAGGCCACCCCCACGTTCAGCCGTGCCATCCATCCTCGAGGGCACCCTGGGGCCAAGGCAGGATGACAGACAGGCAGGGGAGAGACAAGGGCGCGCAGGGCGCGGGCGCATTGAACCAGGTCCTCGAGCCGGGTCCTCGGGGCTCGTGAAAAGAGAGAGGCCTGGCGTTCATGCGGGACATTCCCCCAGTCCAGCCGGCCCATATCTGCGCGCTGGATCCACGCTCTAGCCTGAAGACGGGGTAGAATACATACACGCACACACACACTCCAGCCCAGTCCATAACCCATCATCACATGCCTGTACTTGTCCTGGGCTTCTTATTTTTCTCGTCGCCGGAATCAGCACGGCGGCCGGCTGGGCTGGGATTTGTCTGGTCCCGTGACCGCTTCACGCCCGTTTCCTTCGTGTTACCCGTGGCTGCCGCCGCCGCCGCGCGTGGCTTGCTTGCCCTCTGGCTTACGGCTGCGGCTCGGGATTCGTCGGCGGTGCCGGATACCACGTCACCAGAAGTGCAATTCGCTCTGTCCCCCCCCAGCCTCCAAGAAAACAACATCAGGGGGCCGCCGGGGTTCATCCGCTCCTGTCACCGAGTCCGAGTCAGGCCCCTGCTGCGTCACGTCATCAACCATCGGTAAAGTAAGCAGGAAAAAAGAAAGGAAAAAACGGCCAAGAGAACCGGCCGTTCCGTTTCTGGCCGGCTTCTGGGCTGGGGATCTGCGATCAGTCTGATGCTCGCATGAGCCCAATGCACGGCGGCTATGTGCGTCTCACGCGCGCCCAATCAAGTGCCGTCCGGCGCCCTCGCCCGTTTTCTGCTGCGAACTGGGGGAAGGGGGCGAGGCGAGGGGGCGAGGAGGGGGGCGGGGGGCGGGGCGTATGCTGATGAAATCCCGAATTTCCGCGGCAAGCCAGCCAGAGCCACTCTCCCCCCTACGCGGGCTGCCATTGAGGGCCGCCGGCCGCGGGCCAGTCACCAGCCGCTCCCGTTCCCACCGTCGGCCGCGCAGCGAGCGCGCGCGCGAGGACCCCATTGGTGGCGCGCTGACCCTCCGGTTCGCATCGTCTCATGTTTGCCATGCCTGGCTTGGCCCTCTCTCTTCTGACTGCTGGCTGGCTGCTGGCTGGCTGCTTACTCTTGGCTCCTCGGCTGTCCCACTCTGGAGGGATTGGACCACCACCCAGCCAAACGGCCGGCCGTGCCTCCTTCCCAGCAGCAGCACCTGCAAGGCCGATCCCGGGGTCAGACGACGCCGCGAAGCGTGACTAGGCTCCCACCGCCTTCTTCCTCCCACATGGCGAACCGGCCATCCCCATCCAGCCATTTGCCGCCGTGCATAAGCGTCCAGCCATGAAGAGAAGGGGCCCGAGGGGGGCCCGAGGGGGGCCCGAGGCCCCTGTCGCCGCCTTCTCCAGCCCTCCTCTTACCCTCCTCGAGGGAAAAAGGGGCCAGGTCGCCGTCAAGGTCGCCGTCATCCATATTGCGACTTTGATGACTCGACAGCCAGGGGGCCAGCTCGTTCCGGACCCCGGACCGCAACTTGGTTGCTTATCTTTTGGGCCGGGGCCCACGGGGCCCACAGGGGGGAGTGGAGGCTGGAGGGCGCCCGGTCCAATCAGCGTCGGCCACGTCAGACCGGCCGACACCATCATCATCACGACGACGACGACGACCACCGCAGTGCTTGGCGGGTGCTGGTCGTTGCCTTGTTCGGGAGAAGCGTTCGAGGAGGGGCGGCCACATTTTGCACGGATTTGCCATCTCGCTTCGACGGCCCTCGGCCTTGCTTGCTGCCGCTGCTGCCGCCGCTGCCGCTCGCTCTTTTCCTCAACCGCCCCTCCGGCCTCCGTTCATGCTCGCCGAGAACAGGGGCCGGTGGAGCAGTGAAGCAGGAAGAAAGGTGGTCGGACGTCGAATTGACTATGCAGATGGTCCTCGATACGATTGGACCACGCCCCCCACCGCGCATATGCATGCAGACCGTTTTCCGCCTTGCAGATATGTACCTACCGGATCGCGTGGCGCGAACAATAGGGAGGGCACCTGATTCGCTGGCCGAGGTGCTGAGGAGCAGCAGAGCAGCAGCAACAACAACAACAACAACAACACCAACAACGGCGGCATGCCACATGGCGCGCCACGCGTGCGGAAGGAAAAATGGGGAAGGAATTTCTGGCCCTCGCCAAGGTGCTGTCAAGTGCCCGCCCGGGCCTGTTGCTGATCCAATCTCGGAATGCCGCTTGGAGGGTGTGCGTACGTGCGTACTCGGGGGGGGACGGACCCAAGATCGCGCAGGGCAGCAGCGGCAGCAGCAGCAGCAGCAGCAGGAGCAACCAGGGCCGAGCCCACATCGCGAGGCGCGGGTGTGCTAGCCATCCGCAACAACGCACACCCATATCCACACTCACACCCACACCACGCCCACACCCACAGCGATGTGCTCATCTGACTGACTGGCTGCTGCTGCCCCCACACCTTCTCCCTGCTGCTGCGTTGTTAACTGCCGCATGCATCACCACCTCCTCCTCCCCACGTCCTCCCCCGACTCAGGTCGGCGGTGGGGAGGGGGAGGGGCGCCCCGCCATGACGGGCCTTGAGCTCTGCTTCCTTGCCGGGAATTATGCATTCGAGCTTTCCCTTCTTTTTTTTCGCGTAGCAGGTAGTTAGCTGCCGTTTGTTTCTGAGCCCGGGCCGGATCGAGATTGAGGGAGGGGGTGAGGGAAAGGGGGAAGGGGGTACGTGTCTGCCCCTCACCGCTACTTGCCCAGATTACATCGACGCCCTCTCTCTCCCGATGCCCCTCCCCCCCCGCCCCCGCGCGCCCGCACGGCCGCGAGCGGACTTGACGAAAGGAGAGAGAGAACATTGACAGCTCATCAGGACACCACTAGAAAAAAGAAAAAAACACCCTGCCCCGCTTTTCTCTACCAAGTCATCCTGCGCCGTACCACCACCCATCAGCATCCCATCCCATACCACAACCACAGCCCGGAGCTGTTGAGGTGGGCTGGCCGCTGTCTGTCTCTCTCCCTCTTGTTTGTTGCCGTGCCCAGGGGTTCTGCGTTCCCACCGGCACGCACGCGCACGCGCACACACACGCCGTAGGCTGCGATGAGCAGCTTGACTGCCGCCCGCAGCAGCACGTCAGTGGCAGCAGCAGCAGCCGCAGCAGCAGGAGCCAGTATATGATCGGTGGTGGTCTGTGTGCATCGCGCCAGCCAGCCAGCCTCTTTCCAACGGCACCACTCGTCAAGAGAATAGTGTGCCAGGATGGTAACCTTTCCCACCGCGGCCACGCTGCTGTTTCTTTTCACCCGAGTTCCTCCCTCGTCCACCCCTCCCCCCCTCGTCCCTCCCTCCCTCGGCACGCCATCGGTCAGCCGATTGCCAACGACGACGACGCCACCACCGGCGGGTGGACTGGCTGGCTGGCTGGAGGGAGCGGCGCCGCGGCGGCTGGGCTGCCGGCGTGGGGGCAGCGCCCGTCTCCCTGTCTGGTGTCTTGTCGGATACGAGGGGGTATCCTGAGCAGCCTGCTGGCTGCTTCGTCACCGACGGTGTTTTCCCTTGGGCCCGAGGGAGTGCCAGAGTGAGTGATATAATTTAAACGGGGGGTGACACGGCCTGCTCCATCCATGTCACCGGCCCCACCGTTGGCTTGCGGAGGTGGTGGTGGTGGTTTGGTGGTGGGATATCTGCCGGCGAGATGATCAAGTTTCCTGTTCCGTCTTTCTATCACGGCCCTCGAGGGTTCGCGCCGGTGCTTTGTTGGTTCTCATATCGAGCCTATCTACCTTGACTGCTTTGCATTCTCATATCAGCATTTTTACCACGTTTTGGTCTCCCCCGGCTCGGTAGCTAGATAGCTCTCGAGGCACTGGCCGACGGCCAAACGTAGCCAGACAGAGGCACATGATCAACCGGTCGCCGGCTGCCGACCGCCGTCTCCTCACCTCCCTCTGTCCCGGCGATGGAAGATCAGGTAACCTGCCGGCGCGCAGGGTGCGGCATGCAGAGCACCGCTGCTGCTGATGATAGCTGCGAGCACGCGACCTCCCTCGACACATGAAGCGACGGCCTCCCTCGCGCCACACACCACCGCACCCCACCGCACCCCACGCACCCCACGCACCACCCACCATCTCGCATTTCCCGTGAGATGTGATACGTACAAATTTTCTTGCTCTTGTATGGATGGGCTGGTGGCCACATGTGGCGGGCCCTGCCCTGCTGGCCAGCGAGTAAGGCCGGGAGAGGGGGAGCGCTCTCGTGAGAGAGGAAGAGAAAGAGTGTGTGAGAGAGACCGAGAGTCGTACAGGGTCGGAAGCACCTTCCAGTGCCGTTCCGGCGCCGCCGCTCTCGAAAGTTTTCATTTTTGATCCTGTTTATTTCTCCAGTCCAATCGAGGTCGTGTCTCTCGTGCTCTGCGGTAATCTGCTTCGCCCCGCCGTACGTTGCGAAATCTATTGAGCCAATCGCCCAGAGAGCGAGCGCAGCGGTAGCAGCAGCAGCAGGCCATGGACCCGTGTACGACGACGCCACCGGGGATGCGCGAGCGGCGGAGCGACGGCGCAGACCCAGGGCCAGAAAAGCAAGTAACCCGTAAACGCCCCCTCCCCACCTCCCCTCTCGAAAGAGCCCACCGAGAAATTGGCCTCCGGAGCGCCGCCCCACATCTGGCCGATCGCCCCAGCCCGCATGCCGAGGGGAGGAGGGGCGAGAACGGCAAACCGCAAGCCGGTTGGCTGCTGCTCGACAAGGCAGCAGCTAGTTGATCGGAGATGGCAGCATGTGTGTGTGCAGATGCGCATGCATACACGCCGGCCGGGCAGAGGCAGAGAAAAGGGGGCTATGATGTGCATAGCGTAAAAGTGGGTGTGCGCGCGCGCGAGTGGGCGCGCGTCGTGATGCACATGTGCGCGCACGTCTAGATGTAGGTATGTATGTGTTGTGCGCGTGCTGCTGCTGCTGCTGCCGCTGCTGCTGCGGGAGGGGGAGGGGAGCGAGCGTGGGTGGGTGAGAGGACTGCTCATGTACGCTTGCGCCGGTCGTCGAGGTCGACTGCACACTGCCTCGGCTGTCTGCCGGATAACCAGAGATCAAAGTGTCCCCCCCGCCCCACACCTTCGCTCCGTGCCCCCGCACACCTCTCGCGGGAGAGCATGGGCCGGGGGGCGGACGGGGAAGAGGAGGGGTGGGGAGGTATTAGAAAGTGAAATCGGTCGTGCGCGCACCTGCCGTGCAAGCTGGATACGGTTATCTGGCCCTTCGTATCTGGCTGGCCGGCTCGGCGTAGCGTAGGGCAGCAGCAGCGGCGGCGCCGGCGCCGAGACGTCGAGGCAAGTGGAGGCGGCAGCAGTGAACCCGGTTATCTGTTTTGGTTCCACACGCGGAACCCCATGGGTGAGGTTGCAGCGCCACTGCACAATGTCAATGTTATGCAATGCAGCCCTGCTTTATTTCGTCGTCGACCCGTCCAAGACGACTTTTTCGATGCGGTGCTGCCGGCTGAGAGGCTGCTCTCCGAGGTCAATATGGATCTATCTATCCATATTGACCTCATGCCGGCCGCCCGCTCTCATACGAGGTGGCTGGCTGGGTGGCCGGGCCTTTGGCCCTCTCCTGCTCAGGCTGGTGCATTATTTGGCAGGCCTCTGGGCACGCTTCTGGCCAGACCTCGGAGTAGACAGGTCTCTGGCTGGACGTCTGAGCGGACTTTTGGACACGGCTCTCGCGGAAGCAAAAGCAGAAGCCGGTGCGGCAGTGCTTGCTTGCGCCCGCCACATGGGCCAGGAATAACAAAAAGACAACACTTGGGCCCCATCCGGCCCACCGGAGAGGATAGACCGGTCTGGCTCTCTGGATACAGCGAGAGAGAGATGGGGGGGGGCGTGTGTGGCTGGGAGGGGGCGCCGGACCGGTGTCTGCCCGCCTGCCTGCCCGCCTGCCTGCCTGTCCCCTGGGAACCGGCAGTGCGCCAGCGCGCCAGCTTTCCCTCCCAGAGACCACTCGCAAGGCCCGACGTCCGCTGGCTGGCGGGCTGACTGGCCGGCCGGCCGGCCAGTTAACCCGCTGCTGACCAGTGGTGGTGGTGGTCGTCGTCCTGGCCGTCCTGGCCGTCGCACCTGCGCGACAGGAGTGCCGCGGCGCCGCGTGTGGTGTGTGCGTGCATGGGCAGCTGCAACATATCGACCAGTAGCCTGTCGGCCGCGCAGGCCGCCCCTGTGCCTGGCAGTGTGGTAGCAGCCGGCCGTGGTACATCACGACCGGAGAGAGAGCGCGTCCGCATGAACCGGGGGGCGGCGGCGACCTGCGTGAGCAGCAGAAGCAGCTGCCGCCGCCGCCGCTGCTGCTGCGCGCTCGTGCTGCCGCATAACCTGTTTAGCCGATGATGCCACGGCACGACATCGTGCATGAGCATGAAAGCATGGAGAGACGACCTCTCATCCCGCCCTCCTCTCTCTCCTGGCGCCTGCGCGATTGGCTCTGGCCGGGCCGGCCACTGCAAGCCGTGCGCGATACTGGGTCGGATTTATAATCATTACTTTCGCCTACAGCGGCGGCCCGGACGCCTGGCCGGACAGATAGACAGGCGGCCGTGTGGCTGGGCAGTGATCGAGGGGAGGTCAGCCCAGGCCGGATTAAGGGAGGGGGGAGCTCAGGTGGGATTATGACCACCCAGACAGAGCAAGGTCGCGCGGTTCGTTGGTAGAGGTAGAGTGGTAGAGATGTAGAGGTCTTGTCAGGAATGAATTAGGAAGCTGGGCGCGAGCCCTGACTCTGTCCGTCTGGCTTGGGGGGAGCACATGACCCCGCGTCGGCTGTCGGCGCCACGTCGCGTTGCGACAGGCAACCACAGCCGCGCAGAGACCAACCCCTCTTCCCCGCCACGGTATCCCTTCCTCCCCGGCTAACAGCACCAGCAGCACAAGTTTCACCCCCAACGTACCGAGTAAATTTTATGTCCATGGCGCCCAGCGTAGTCGTGATTCACAGTCTAGTTTCCTTTCTCTTGTATCTTTCCCTTCCGGCCAATTTCGACTGGGACGCCACTCGGCCACCTGCATCCGCATCCGGCTCCGGCTCCGCATCGGCATCGGCATCTGCGTCTGCGTCTGCGTCTGCATCTCGACCACTATCGGATCGGACAGCCGATGCAACGAAGCCATGGCGCCATCGCATCCGACCGTCAAGCCCCGATTCAGCACCACCTTCGACCCCTGGAACTCATCCTCGACCGGGCACCAGAGAGCCGAGGGCCGCGGCGGCGCCTCGGGCACCGCATGGAGAGACGACCGGGATCGGCGGCTCAACAGCCAGTTTGGCGCTAGAGGGGCTAAAGAGGCGGTGTCGGCGCCGGCGGGGGCGGCGCCGGCGCCGGTCCGGCCCAGATTCAGCGTCATGGAGATGCTCGCCTATCCGGGCCTCATGCGTGCGGGGTCCGAAACCGGTGTCGAGGCTGGGGCCGCGGTCGACCCCGAGTTCGGGACCAGGCCTGACCCCGGGGGGACCGGGGGGACCAGACCCGGCAGGGGCGCCGCCGCCGCCACGGAAGATCAAAAGAAGAACGAGAGCGAGTCCGTAGAAGAGCAGATTAGCCAGGCTGGCCGGCGCCGCATCTTCGACTCTCTCGTCTTCTACGTCAATGGCACCACCTTCCCGCTCGTCTCGGACCACCGCTTAAAGCAGATCCTCGTCGAGAACGGGGCCCATGTGTCGTCGCATCTCGCCCGCCGACGGGTCACCCACGTCATCCTCAGCCGCCGGGCCGGGGCCGGGAGAGGGGCCGGGAAAGGGGCCGGAGGCGGCGCGCTTGCGGCCGGCAAGCTCGAGCGGGAGATCCGCCGGATCGGCGGGTGCGGGGTCAAATATGTTGGTGTGGAGTGGTACGTCTCACTCTCACTCTCACTCTCTCACTCTCACTCTCTCACTCTCACTCTCTCGCTCTCACCCTCTCACTCTCCCTCGTTTACTCTCTCATTCTCTCACTCTCTCACCCACACACTGGCATTCATTATCATTTTTAATATCCTCCCTTCTCTCTCGCACACACCCGCCCCCCCCTCTCTCCTCTCATACATAACCGCCCCCCAGCCCCTTCTCTGCTCGCCACTCGTCTCGCTCCCGGGGGTCCTGCTGTATTTGTGTGTGTGTGTGTGTGTGTGTCATACCGCCCCCTCTCACCCTCGTGCCACCGAGTGATTGATTGGGAAACCGAGGCTAACCTCTTCCGGCGCGCGCGCGGGCCCGCTCGGAAACATACAGGGTGCTCGAGAGCATCAAAGCGGGACAACGGCTACCCGAGGCGAGATTCGCTGGCTTGAGAGCCACCGTCGCCGCCACCGCGCAGCAGGGCGCGCTCGGGTTCGTCCCAACGAAGAGGGCCGGTCGCGACCAGGCAGAGGGTCGGAAAACCAGACCGGCATGACGCTGAATCGTTGCTTTCTTTTTCTCCTTCTTTTCTGCATCAGCCCCGCGTGCGGCTGGGTTGGGCCGGCATCTTAGTTGGAGAGGGTCAAGTCATATCTTGGGAGCGTTTCTAGCCACGATGATAGCTGCCGCATGACACGGGCGCGTCGAGGCCACGAGGCAAGAGGAATACACACTGTACGAGGAAGCCGGCCCGGCGAAAGATCGAACAAGGACATCGCCAGGGCGGCGCTCTGGTGGGACATGCACCAGACCAACAATAACAGTGAGCAACGACAACAATCCGACCCATCGCACAGACGGCCACGATACGAGCCGAGGTGGGCCCTCTCGGCGAGAACGCTATCGCCTCCCTCATCTACGGCTCGCCCACCCTTCCCCGATGTGCTTGCCGTCGGCCCCGTGTCTCCCGCATGGACGGACGGGCGGGCGCGCGCGCTCGATGCGCTGTTGTTTGTCGCACGCGTTAATCTATTCCCGACACCTTGCGGGCGGGCGGAGCCACATCTCACAGAGGAGGGGAGGGCGGTCGTCTCTGGGCGAGGACAGGCCGGTCCAAGGGGTACATTGTGCACGGGGCGCAGTGGTTGATGGTGACAATCACTGACTCATGTGGGAGAGAGGGGGACCTCCCTGCTGGTCGGGTGCCGGTCGGGTACTCGATCCGGCGAACGAGGAGGACGTGGCGAGAGGTGGCGGCGAATATCGGTCGGTGGTTGTCTGGGCGCCGGGGGTCTCACATGGCCTGATGATTCTATCATGGTCGTCGCTGCTTGCCCCCAGCCCTAGACAGACACATGATCTATCTGCTCACTGCCTTTTGCTAACTGGCCCGTCCACCCCGCCGGCCGCCACCCGCCACCCGCCACCCTCTGCCCTCTGCCCTCTGCCCGCTGCCCGCTGCCCGCTCTCCGCTCCCCACTCTCCGCTGCCTAGCCACCATCGGATTAACCTTGTCTGCATATCCCCGCACGGGTGGGGAGGTGCAGCAAGCTGGCAAGCTCTGCTCATGCTCTCTCGCACCGCATATCCGAAGGATAGGATGGGATGAGACGGGGGGGGGCATTTGGCGATCACGGCAGCCGGCGCGGCGGCAAGGCACACAGGAACATGCGTGTGTGCGTGTATTCATGTGCGCGTGCGCGTGCATGTGTGGGCTTGGGTGGGTATCAAGATGCTGCCGCCGCCGCCGCCGTCACTCGGCGAGCATGTGCCAGGGGGGTGAGAAGAAAAAATTCAAAATTATACGAACCCCCCGAATAATTCTGCGGCCAATCGCATCTCCCTCGCCCAGGGGGCAACACCCGTCCTATGCCCCCTCGGGGATAGAACCCGTCGGACACGCCGACGGGCCCAGCCCGCGAGGGTAGAGGGGTGAGGGGAGTGGTGGTGGTGGTGGTGGATCAGGTTGGACTCGACGGCAGAGAAGGCAGCGGCGGTGCGGGTGCGGGTGCGGGTGTGTGTGTGCGTGTGTGTGGCCGTGTTGTGCCGCCGTGGCACGACGCCCGCCTTGCCCTTGGTCCGGGGCGAGAGAAGAGCCGGACGGGGACCTGGCTGGCAGGCACGCGCCGGCATCACCAGCGAAGCATCATCTCAAACTCTGAATACGAGCGGCCAGCCCCTGCCTCATCCTGGGGGGAGAGACACCTCCCCTAACCAAGCCGCAACGCCACCGTCATCCGCCGGTATCTGACTGGCCCTGCGCCCCCCTTTTCTTCCCCCGTCGTTGGCCACCCCCGCCCCATCCGCGCGCTGTATCACACCGCTCGGGCGGAAACACAAGACGCAGTCCCACCCAGCCAGGGCCCAGAATGGGCGCGCATCCCCCCCTCTATCGGATGTGGGATCTGCGCTCGTGGCAAGAACGGCCCTGCCGTCCGTGGCCGAGGCGGCGAACTGCAGGGAGGCATAAGAAGAGAAGGAGGAGGGGGAGGCTGGGTGTGGAGAGACGGGGCCCAGTCCTCGGTGGTTGGTCATGGTCAGGCGCCGGGGAAGGGCGGTGCGAGCGGCGCACAGGCGCGCGCTATACCTCTTTCATCCCCTCGTGAGGGGGCCGTGAGTCGATAATACCGCGATGGGGATACACGGCCGGAAACTACCTACTTACGGGCGGCCGAGTGTTTGCCCCCTCCCCCCCCACTCTCCCCATCCCCGCCGCCAACGCCGCCGCCAACGCCGCCCTAGGGATATCAGGAGATAGACCAGGCCGGTGTGTCCCTGTGGCAGCTCGGCAGGGCGGCGCACAGGGCGTGCCACGATATATATTACCGTGACTGCCTGGCTCGTCGTCAGTGGGCGATGGCATCGGCTCGGAGCGGCACACGGGGACTAATCTAAATCCCTTTCCTCAGAAGGGAGGTGGGAGGGAGGTGTCACGCCGCTGCGGTGCGGGCTGTCCAGAGCCACGGGGGCAGAGATACCGGCTGGCATGCGGACGCGGATGCGGGCTTCATGTCTGTAAGCCCCCGCTCTATCTCCCCCCGCCCCTGTTGGCCGGCAGGAGGCCGATTCGTATACCCTCTGCTCTTTTCCCTCTCTCCTGGACCGTGCGTGTGCCTGGTAGGACGGACGGAGGTCGTACGTGTTATCCTGCGTATGCGGCGCGGCCGGCGTCGATCTGTGGGGCACGGTTGGGTTGGGGGGGTACGGGACGTAGGGGAAGTGATGGCGGCGGTGGTAGTGGCATGATGTAAGGGGGGACGGTCTTGACTTTCTCTTCTTTTCTCGGTAGCTTCGTTGCAGGAAAGGAGGCGGGTCTGATTAAGGTATCGTGCATGCGCGCTGCATCAAGGGCCGGCGCAGTGACTCGGGTTGTGGTTGCGTGCGGAGATGCTCCCGCTGCTGCTGCTCCAGCTGCTGCCCCTGTTGCTCCAGCTGCCCCAGCTGCTGCTTCTGCTGCTGCTGCTGCTGCTGCTGATCCTGCTGCTGCAGTGCTGCTGCAGGTGTAGATAAACATTATCCGAAATTCTGAAGCATGAGTACCGTATCTTAAAAAATCGGACTCTCGACTTAGTTCCAAGCATTCAGATTCTACTAATAAAAACTTTCAGCCTCCGCGATCGCTGCCGTGGATCTTTGCTCCTTGCCGTGTGTGGGCCAGCTGTTTCCCCCGATGGACGATGAGTTGCTCTTGTGGTCTTGAGCGGTCGAGGAGTCGGGGACCTATCAAGGTCGGATGATTAATAACGAAACCCAGCGAAAGTCCGTTCTCTTGTCAAGAAGGAAGAACCAGCCGGTCTGGCCGAGTAGTGGACCAGGATCAAGGGGGGCCTTCCTCAAGGCGAGCTGTAGCAGCCATTTAGCCTTGGTTGAGGCCCATCCACGTACCCACGTAGACGATGGGGCCCAACGATCCAGTGTCTACAGAAGAAGAGGGCATTTCCTCAGTGTGAGATAGTATCTGCCCCGCGATCGATAGATAGGACCATCCCCGCGACCGATGGTATTTTGATGCCGTCGAGGATGACCGACATATGGCCATTAACCCTAAGCAGATCCTGCTCACTGGACGATATTAGACCCCGTCTGCTATCGCGATGAGTTCTAAATGGGCAAAGGCAGGCCACGGCGAAGAGCCATCTTCTTCTTTACCGCGAATATGGCTCTCGCGACGCCAGCGCTCCTGCTTCTTTCTGCGATGATGGTGGTGATGGTGATGATGGTGGTGATGGCGGTGGTGCTGTGGATCGATCATGTAATCCACCGCGGCTTAATAGCTGTGGGGCGGCCCCACCTTCGGCCTCCACACCGAGCATCTGAGCCAGCCAGCGCACCGCCTGCGAACCCGGTTGGTTGAGCCTCCTCCGCGTTGCGCCGAGATGGCCCGACCCTCGTCTCGGACTCGGAATAGGAGAGACCGCAGCTAGTAGAGTAGTCAGCTGACCCGACCTTGAACCAGTGCCCCGGATTCTTCTGATCCCAACCCCCTCCACGCGATGGCTTCGCCGACCCCCCCCCAGCTGGGCTTCCTGGCAATCTACAACCCCTCCCTCGGCCGCGCGTCCGACGGCGCGGCCGACGATGGCGCCGAGGACGAGCAGATCGTCTACTATGCCTCGCTCGAGACGCTGGCGCAGCGGCAGCAGCAGCAGCAGCAGAAACCCCCCCGCGGGCGCCGTTACCAGCCTGATCCTGCCGCCGTCTCACCGGCGGAGCGACACCAACGACTGCGCCAGGTCGGGCTGGCCCAGGGCATGATCGAGTTCGGGGCCGGGTTCTCGGCCGGTGTCGCCGTGGACTCGGTCGAGACGGAGCGGGCCCGGGTTCTGATGCACGAGCTGGAGCCTGGCTGGTGGATCCTGGCGGTCCGTCTGTCCCCTCACCCCCCTCTTAGGGGCCGCCGCGTTTTCTGACCGCCCTGGCTAGTCGGTCGACCTGGGCCGAGTTCCGCTGCCGCCACGGCTACCCGCATCGTCATCTGTCGCGGACCCGCACCCGCACCCGTCAGACCAGCGGCAGCAGCAGCAAAAGTTCGAGTACACGTCGCGCGACCTCAAGCCCGCCCGGCTCCTGCTGCAGGACCTGCTCCGCGCTCACTCCATCTTCCTGCTGCACCACGGCTCATCCCTGAGTTCCCTGTTCGCGCGCAGCCGCAGCCGGGCCCGGTTCGTCGGCCTGCTCGTCCGCTACTGGGACCTGTTCCTGCCGACCTGGAGCGTGGTCCTGGCCGGCAACCCGGCCCGTGATGTGCTCGGGGGCATCAACGTGGCCGCGAGCGGGGAGCTGGGAGTCGGCGTTGGCGAGGAGCACCGCGGCAGCGGCGAGCGCGAGGTCCTCGAGGGGCTGGTCGGCCGGGTCGAGGGGCTGGTCGACCTGATCGTGTCGAGGTTCGGGCGCGGGGGCCGCGACACTGATGACGAAGATGGAGGCGGCGGCGGAGGGAACGGGAACGGGAACGGGAGCGGAAATGGGAACGACCAAGGGCCTGCGTGGCTGGGCACCGGCCGGGAGCCCGGCGCCGAAGACGGCGCCGTGTTTCTGGGCGTGGGCGCCCTGTCGTGCAAGTCGCTTCAGGACGTGGCCCACTGGATCGAGGATCTGTATACATGGGGCGAGAACGCATACGGGGTATTTGATAGTCCGACGCCGACGCGGCGGCGGAGGAGACGGGGGGCACAAAAGGAGAACCCGCGGCCCGAACTCGCGCCGGCGAACCAAGCGGCAGCGGCAGCGGCAACAGACGGGGCCGCCAAGCCCGGCGAGGCGGTCTCCGCTCCTTCGAGTGAGGACAGCGTGCCGTTGGCAAGTGACCCAGACCCAGACCCAGACGGAGACCCAGACCCAGACGGAGATCCAGACCCAGACGCCAAATCTCTTCACGATGTTCGTCACATGGACCGACTCGTCAGTTACCTCCGGCTCGGTTACGGGACCTACTGGACCCTGGGTGGCGGCGGTGGCGGCACCGGCCCGGAGTCTTCCTCATCACTCGCTGCCTCCTCCCTCGACGCCCCGGACAGGGGGGGTCACAGACATCGCCATCGCAATCGCTTCTCACCTCTCAGCCGCGGCGACGCCGACGGGGGCCGATATCTTATCGGCCTCATGGGCGACATCGAGGAGCCGACACCGCGATCGCCATCCCCCCCGCCCGCCGGCTCTGATCGAGAGGGCGAGCGGCAGCGGCAGCGGCAGGCCCCGGCGCGGTCCGACTCCCGCATCATGCTTCGCACAGTGCACGTTGAGCTCGAGGCCGAAGCCCGCGACCGTCCAGAGGCCGAGACGGGCCGAGATCTTGGCAACCCGGCCGAGGGCAGCGGCGCCGGAGCCGGTGACGAAGATGACGACGCCGAGTCCCTAATGTCGGGCCCGTCGCCCGCCCTCGTCGCTGCCGCGCCCGGCTTCGGCATCCATGACCGAAACAAGGCCAGGAAGCTGCGCGTGGTCGTGTACGTGAGCCGGCCATTCATCTTTGCCTTTCTCTTCTCGGCACGGACCGTCTCGCTCGAGCTCGATTCCACGTACCGCTCTCTGCACTGCCAGCTCGTGCCGCTCCGGCGCCCGCTGCTCGCCTCGACCGCGTACCGCCCCGCTAGGCCCGAGTCGGCGGCGGATCATGGAGCGAAAGGAGGAGGCGGCGGCGGCGGCGGCAGCGGGGAGGTATATGACCTGATCTGGGACCCGCGTACCAGGGCGGTCCACTGCACCGTGCCCAACATCCCGCCGCCCGGCCCACCCGGCCCGGTCGCCCCGTGGCCGCCCTCCCCCTGGACTCGCGCCGAGGCCATGAACACGCACGGCCATCTACTGGCCCTGCTTGCCGCCACCCGCAGCGGCAGCAGTGACCAGGACTTGGAGCGGACGTTCAAGACCGGGCGCGGCTGGTGGATTGTCTGGACAAGGCTTCTCGAGGAGCCGGCTCGGCGCCCAAGCCATGCCGCCGCCGCCGCCGCCGCCGACCTCCCTCAGCTCCAGGAAGCGGACAAGAAAGAGAACGACCATTACGGCGACAGAAAAGATTCCGACAAGAGCGCTGGCAGCGACATGGATGACAACAAGATTGAGGATGGCGAAGGCAGGAGTAGCCCTGCCGCCGCTGCCGCTTCTCCGTCCGCCGTCCACAAGGAGGTCTTTCTCCTGCGCAGGGCGAGCGATCACACGGCGTCTAGGATGGCCAGCGTGACCGGAGCCCTGGGCGAGATGACCGGCGTATCGTCATCGTCGCCATCGTCACCTGCCAACGGGGGAGCCGATGGCGCCGGAGGACTGGGGCGGGGCATAGGGGTGGACACGCGCAGCTACATTGATGCCCTGCTCCAGCATGTCTGACCGACCGATTGTCGGCGCGCGTATGCCAAAGGGAGAAAAAACACGTTCAATTTGGTGGTTACGAAGCGAAAAAAGACAAGGAGAGTCGAGATATGTACAGGCCGAGAAGAGGCACCGAATTTACCAATCCTGTTGATCCAAATCCCGGCGCCATCCGACCTCGTCCACGTCCACGCCGGTTTCCTTAACCGGCTTTTCAACTCATTCACAATGAAGTATCAACCTCTGTGTGCGCCCGTGTATCTTCTCCGCATCCGTACCGGCCGATTCCCAAGTTCTCAAGTCCAATTCCCGCACTGGCTTGCCACCCTCCTGTTTCGTGTCATGGTGATGCTTGAGAAAAAAAACTCCACCAGATTCATTCCTTTTTTGACCAGAGACCGGCTTGGGTATGGAGAGCAAGGCCAACTGAGATCGACCAGTTGCGACTAGGCAAACTGCCAGGTGATCTTCCCGCGTCCGATTCCGAGATCGCCCAAGACTTCCAGGAACATGGCCGGGCTGACGTCGATGGAATCGGCGTTACACCCCATGCAGGTATCTTTCACCACACCTTTCGTGGTCTTGCCGTTGGGGCCGGTGACCAAGATGGACTGGCCGCAGTATGGCTTGGTCTCACCCATGCGTGCGAATGAGATGGCGACGACATTCTCGATCAGATCCTTGCCAGTGTCATCTTCGCCGCAGGAGCCAAGACCGATGGTGTAAAAGGTCAGGTCTCCGGTGATGAGGTTGCCGACGGCAGCCAAGGGCGCGGGCGCGGGCGCGGGGACAGGTGAGGGCTCGGCGGGTGCGGCCACCGGCGCCGATGCCACGACCGGGGTTGGCACCGCGACGACGGACACCTGTGGGGTCGGCGCCTCGGCCGGAGCAGGCGGGGGCGAGGGCGAGGGCGAGGGAGAGAAAACGGGGGGAGAGGGAGATGGAGCGTGAGGAGAGGGAACGGGAGGAGAGGGAGAGGGAGCCAGATGAGAGGGTGACGGCGACGGCTGGGGGGCCGGAGAGGGACGGGGAGCCGGGCTTGGTATCGACGCCGGCGGCGGCGGCGGAGGCGGAGACGACGGCAGAGGCGCGTGTGTAGCAGGTCCGGTGAGCCCACGAGCCGTCGAGGTCTCGGCCGGGGCGGGGCTCGGGTGCGGATGCCGACTCTTTGCGGTCAGGTGGACCGACTCGGTCGGGCCCTGGTCGACAAACTTGGTCACCGTCTCCCACTGGGTCACCCAGTCGACCTCGGTGTACATGGCGCGCCTCTCGTGGGCACGGACGGACTGCTCGTGAAGGCCAATGGGCTGGGCCGCCACGAGGGCGGCGAGGGCCGAGAGGAGCGTGACTGCGGTCGAGGTCTTCATCTTGGCTGTTGTTTCCTCAACCTTTTGCCGGTTCGTTTGCTTTTCTGCGGGAGAAATGAAGAACCCAAAAGAATGAGGGGTCGGTTTTCGGTGACTGGTGGTGGAATGGTCGATATGGTTTGCGGTGGCGGTCCGGTTCCTGAACCAGTTCGAGTCCGTCCGGACGGAGGGAAAGCTCAAGGAGTGGTGTGGTCGAAAGAGAGTGATCGAATGAATGAACGACAAGCTTGCTGTCCGAGTGCTGCTGAGCAGAAAGGAGCGAAGATAGCTCAATGGCGCGAAGAGGAGGCAGAGGGGAGGAGAGGAGAGGAGGCAGAAGAAGGAGGGGGAAAAGGGCCTGGCCGTATTCCTTGTTTCTCCCCTTGATTTCCACCGTCTCAACACGGGGCACAGCTGGGGCTGAAAGAGAGGGGCGGCCGGGGCTCGAGCTGACTGATCGGCGAGGTACGCAATGAATTGAACTGGTCGGATGGATGAATGGGTCCTCGTGTTCAGACGAAGATGAACTGTCCGAGGACGGACAGGGGGGTCAAGGTCAAGGACGGGGATAGAAGGTAGATAGAGTGGTGGTGGTAGTGGTGCTCCCGAATGAGCGTGGGCTGCGATTGTGGCCGGGCGAGAGCCTGTCTCGAGTGAGGGGACAAGAAGGAGAAGAATGAAAGGAGTGGAATCGGGCCAGGCGGACACAGACCGGATAGAGGTGGAGAGAGAAGAAAGGGAGAGAGAGAGGGAGATGGGAAGTTTATAAATCCCGCGTCCCGACCGGCGCGCGCCCCCTTGCTGGCCGGCCGCCCTGCCCCAGTCCCAGTCCCGGTCCCAGCCCCCTGCTGTCCGCGCAGATGCATGTGTGCGTACGCGCATGGATGCAACTCATCAACAGAATCAGCTGAACCGAGCGCCGACGACGCGAGGCACCACCAACGCCAGCACCCAGCCTGCGCTTGCTCGCTCACTCGGGTGCTGGTTGTATGGATCGGGCGGCCTGCCGCCCGGTCCGCCCTTCCGAGAAACGCCACCAGCGCAGCGCCCCGCTACCCCTGAGCTACCGGGGCCGCTAGCGAGAGCGCCCTCCGGCGAGCGATCGATGATCTGCATGTGTTCTCTCTTACGTCTCTGGGAGCGAGCGATCAAGGGGGGCGGCGTTGAGAAACAAGGAAACAGCGCCATCGGGAAACCAAAATCAGCAGGGGTGGGAAGCACCCGGGCCGCGCTCGCTGCCTCATTCGTGGGAATCATCGAGCTGCAGGTGCTGCAGGCGCACGCAGGGAGGCGCTACCCGCCATTGGCGCAATTGGGGGGAGTGGTGGTGGTGGCGGTGGTGAATCTTGGCCCTTGCGGTGCGGTCGGTGCCTTGCAGACCGAGGGGAGGGGCCGCGTGCCCTGCAGGGACCCCGCTTGCAGAGCCAGGGGGGTTAGGGATCCGTCAAATCTCGCCGTCCACCGTCTTGGCCAATACCGTTCCGTAAGTGGCCAGAGTGCGAGCGCCCCGGTTCCGTTCTTATTATCGTTAGCCAAATCTCTCCCTCTGCTTCGTCCGCCCCATCCGCCACCGCCAACCGGTTCTCGGCCCGGTCAGCCACGGCGGAGGACCAGCCGGCCGGGAATTGTTTCTCCTCGGCCGCCCTAGACCACGCCACCCCTACACCATCCCGCCGAAGGCAAGAGACTTACCCCATCCCGATCAAGGGGCAAAACTAGCACTGTCCCAAGGGCGGGAACACCATCCCGATCAAGGGACAATAAACTATCATCATTCATCCCGGCCAAGAGCCGACCGCTCCGTAACAACCCGCCGCCGCTACAGGAAGAGACCGGCGGAGCAGCGGCTGATTCGCAGCCGCGACAGGAAAAGCTGCTGCTACTCCCTAGTTTCGCCATCTGCAGCAACGGCACAGTCCCACACCCACACACACACCATACCTCACACCACACCGCACACCACATACACAGATCTGCCCACCAACACCAGGTGCTCGCTGCTGCGCGCTCCGACAATGCAAGCGTAGTCTAGCTCGGAAGCGCGTGCGTCACCTGGCCCGGCCGCATCCCCCAAGGTATTAGATAGATGGGAGGAGACTTGTCCCCTCCTGTTCCTGTGCGACCGCGCGGCGCTGCGCGGTCTCTGGCGTGCCTCCTCGTCCTCGTCCTGCACGAGTCGCGCCATCGTTCACCCGATGGTGAGTGGGTGACAGCCGGTGACGGTGACGATCTCGGAAGATATTTTCTGCAGCCCGTGAGCGAGGGTTTCATATGATCCAATGATCGAGTCTATGGCGTACCGCGAAGGAGCGGATTCTTAGCCTTCTGTACGTCGGAGTGGTGGCGAGACAAAGGATGAGGTCCGCGCGACTGGGAGACGGGGGCCGGCCGCGTTCGAGAAAAAAGAGAAAAAATGCCCTGCCTGTTTCTCTACCGGGTAGGCTTCCGACGTCCATCGACTCGGTCAAAGCTGGAGGTTATAATCCGGCCGCGAGAGAGATATCGGGCTCACCGCACCACTGGTAATGAACGCGGAGGACGCAGACGCAGAGAGCGAGAATGTGAGGATCATTCAATTACGCCCTCGGAGCTCCTACGATATCAATCGACATGCCTCAAGTAAGCTCAGTAGATGGACGAGTGCCGACATGGCGACCCCGAGCGTGAAGTCCGCTCGACGGGGTCTGAGGGGGCGGGGTGCTTGGGTCGGGGAAAGCCTCGTTGCCGTGCTCTGTACCACAGACCAAAGGAGATGAGGCCGATGAGGGAGGGCTGGGCACGAGCGGTCCTGCCCCTTGATGATGCTCGGCTGGGCTGAGCTATCTAGCTCGCTATTGTCACGACATCATCCTGCTATTACTTGATGTCCAGTCACCGTCATCACTGCAATTACTTGATGGCCGGCTGGCATCGTGGCAATTATTTGTCATGAAGCTATCATCATTGCAATTACTTGACATCCGGCCTTGTCGCTCTGCAGCTGGCCCAAGGACACAGCCGACCCAGACCGGCGCCTCTGACCCCCGTGCTCGTGCCTGGGCTCGGCTAGACCGTCATGACTTTGTTTTTTCTTCACCGCCGCCCTGTCTCGACTAAATCTGCGTCTGACCTTTGGTTATATGCACCTCCCCCTCCCTCGGAAGACCCGGCCGGCCAGGCGAGTCATGACAACACGCTGGTGTGCGGATCCAGATGACGTGACGTAGCTGGGTGCGACTTGCCCTCAATCCGCCTGCGGGAGACGACAGCTTCTTGAATCCTAATCGGTACTGTTTGACAGGGCAGCTGGTTCGGGCGCCGGCTAGCTGGCGCCAGTATCGCCGCCGCCAGTCTTATCAAGTGCCTCGCAGACATCAAGGAGTGTAACCCCCCCCCCGCAGCCGACCCCACCTGCTGACGCTCTACCCAGCACACCCGCACAGCCGCATCTCCCCGTGGCGTACCCTCTTCTTTCCGGCGGAGGCGAACGCGAATCTTGGCCCAAGTTCAATCATCATCATGGGCGCGCTACCCCTCCGGTCGCCTGCTCCGGAACTCAAGCAAAAACATCCGCTTTCTCTCAAACGACGGCCTCTCATCATCCTCAATCTCGGCGACCCGAAACGCCTTCCTGGCGCTCTTGATAAAGTGAAGGTCGGCCCGGCGCCGGCGCTTCTGGCAGAAATACACGCTCGCGGACCGATTCAGCTCGAGGAGGTCGGAAAACGTTTGCAGGAGCAGCGGGAAGGATGACTCGAGATAGGCGAGGTCGGCCGCAAGGATGAGGTCTGGCTTGAGGGCCCGGACCGGGTGCGGAAGGGGCTCACCCCTGGGAACGGCAAGAAACCGATCCGCTCGTCGTCAATCAGTCCCGAGCTTGGGAGAGAGAGAGAGAGAGAGAGAGAGAGAGCGTGGCAGATAGGATAACAGGCGAGAAAAACACGTACCAGTTTAGGACGGCGGCCGTGGCCTTGTCCTCGACGTGGTTGAGGCCGATATTGTAGTTCATCAGTGGCACCATGGATTCCATGTCTGTCATCACGACTGGGCTAGTCAACGCGCAGACCTTGGCCACTGCGAGGCCGACTAGGCCTCCGCCCGCCCCCAGCTCGATACTGCTCGCGAGCGCGCAACTATTAGCCCTGGCTCCCGGTTCCCGGTTCTCGGCTCCCGGCTCCCGGCCGGCCCCGGTCTCGGAGACTCAATCACGTGAGCGCCCGTCGAAAGATCGGCATGAGATATGCCCCTCGCGATACAATGCTCAGAGAACAGTCGGCAACCAGCAGCCGGCAACCAGCAGCCGGCAACCAGCAGCCGGCACGCCGGCCCGGATCGGATCGCACGCAGCACGGGTCGGATTGCCGTGCGACTGGCGCTGTGACCCACATCCGAGAATTCCCGAGATCATGGTGCCGATGCCGCAGCAGGTGCCGGCCTAGAAGCATCCCGGCCGGCCACGCCCGCCCGCCGCAGCCGTTCCTGACGTCCTCCCTCAGCAGCAGGCCCGGCGCCGGGATGAGGCCGCCAAAGTCGACCGCGACCGTGCCCGGGCCGTGGGATACCGCGTCATGCCTCAGCGAGGCAACCCCCTCCTTGCCGCCGTCCGACTCGTCCTCGCTGTCGCCATCGAACCAGGCCGCGCCCATGTCCAGAGGGGACGGCTCCGCCGAGGGGGGTCGGCCCGGCCCGGAAGCGTCGAGATCCGCGCCGCCGGGGGCGAGGCCGGGGGCGGGCGCGGGCGCGGGTGCAGCAGGTGCCATGTCCATGCGATCAATTGTGGGTCGGCCGGCGGCAGCGAGGGAACGAAACCCGGTTTGGAAGGAATGCAGGCCACAGACCGCGGGCAGGGGGCGGGGGTGTGGCTCCCTTGGTGAAGCACCAGGGATTCCCACCAGCCAGGAGACACCACCTGGCACCTCCTCACGCCAAGACCTGAAGGATCTGCCCCATGCCCCCGCGCAAACATTTCCCATATTAAGGAGCATTTCCCCCCGA